>JAVQJG010178918.1:0-77210 GCA_036024015.1 Craterocephalus amniculus
TAGCTGCAGAAACGCAAAGTGGAGAGCGGCGCAGTTTTGCCAGGATAACAGACGCAGTTCCATGTTTGCGGCTTTGATAGATAAGCTTGGGCCGATTTTAGCGGAGCAAAGCCGTCTGCTACTGTTTTAGTACACGCAAAGCGTTAATAGTTCGAGGCCTTGGTGTGTAGAAGAGTGTGTGCATGTGTTTGCAACTGTCATATCTCTTTTATGACAGGGTACAAAGGGGGAACGGAAGGGCTCAGGAGCCAGTGAATTAACACAAATTACAGCTAACAGTTGCCTGGGTAACAGGATGTGAACGAGGGACAAATGGTGTATAATTTCATAATAAAAGGGGAGTTGTTCTTTTTCACATTTAGAGACCTCTCCTGCCTGTCGCCTTAAAACATGAAACTTCTACACCCTTCACTGTTGCTTAACTTGCTGAGTCAACTGAATGTTTTCAGAAACCTTAGATACAAACTACAAATTGTTTCCTATATATGCATTGCTACAGTCCATTCAAATGTCAATTTTTTACTTTACATTTAATCTTAAAATTATTTTAAGATGGCAGTAATGAATTTTTCTAAGAATCACACAATGACAATATTAAACCCTGATAGCTCAATTTCTCAGTCAGCATATTTCCGTTTCAATGAACAACAGGAAAACACGCGAATTCAGATTAATTTCAGCATTCAGCATTCCTTTTAATGCATCGTTATACTTGCCTTTTAAAAATGTGTGAGCACAAGTTAAGGAAGGGATGTGATAACGGAAATAAAGGATTTCCTTGCAGTTCGTGGGATGTTTGTTTGTGCTTCACTGAGGGTTTAGAAATCCAACCAGAAAGAAATAAAAATAGTGATAAAGTTTCCCATAAATGTCTGTCTCATATGTAACTCAGTGTTTGCATTATCTTGTTTGTTTCTTGGATCATACTAGGTTGCTTTATGTATGAAATATGCTGTACAGATAAATTCGCATTGACTTTGTGACTTGATTGTCCCTGCTGGGGTCACCCGAAGGGCCGGATTGGTACCAAATGGCCAAAAGGGATGCAGCATCTGTAGTTAGCTCTAACCCAGGCCTCGAAAAAAAATCACTGACACCATTGAGAGGAGCTTTCAACTGACCCTGGCAAAGCATTCAGGGGCTCAGAAGGGGAAAGCAGGGGTAGTTCCAGGCTTCTCCCTGTGAATGCGTGAGTTCTGTCTGGGTGCTCTAACTTCCTCCCACAGTCCAAGATCATGCATACTCGGTTAATTAGTCACTCTAAATTCTCCCTAGGAGTGAGTGTGAGCATGTGTGGTTGTTTGTTTCTCTGTTAGCCCTGTGATGGACTTGCAACTTGTCCAGAATGCCCCTTGTCCCTTGTCTTGCAGCTGCTGCTTTTATTGGCTTACTCAGTTTAGAATGCATGTTTTTGTATTGTGGAAGAAAACTGAATTAGTGCAACCTGGAGTTTGCTCCTACACAGAGAGAATGTGCCAACTCAAAGACAAGAAAAGCCCAGCCAAGACAAACCAGGAGTCTTCTTACTGGGAGGTGACAGCGCTAACCACCACATTTTAATGAGGCACAAAAGACAAATGGACAGATGAAATGCATGACAGGAATCAAAGAACAGACAGCTGAATGGACAAAGAACAAGCTGTCCTAAGCGGTCATTATTTTCTCGTTAATCTATAATTCTCTTGCTGTTAACCCCCCGACACAGATGTGAGCAATAGAAGGAGAACAAAACAAAAAGGGGATGGGGGTCCTCCGAGGCCTGATCTTTCCTAAACAGTGTCTAAGCACTGACCATGACCGGAGCCGTGCACTTTTGTTTAGTTAAGGATGGAGAAAACCAGCAAAAGAGGGTGTAGGGTCAAAGTTGAGACAGCTGGTGCTGGTGATTAACAGCCAGCAGAGCTTTTAGCTGCCCCATGCACATGGATCCTTACATTCTGTCATTCATGTGTAAACCTCACAGTTTCTGGTTTGACTTAACTTTATTTACATTTAACAAGTAAAGCAACACAGATGAGCTGGTAGTTTGTCTACCTTGACAGGGCTTGCTAGTATTTAGACAACTGCAAAAAGCATTTCTTTGCGTGCACACATCTATTCCAGCATGCAGATCAGATGCACTGAGGTGTTGGACAGCATGACATTTGGTATAAAAGATGTCTGCAGACCTGGTGGTGCTAGAGAAGGAGAAGGGGGTGGGGGGGTAATTTAGCATGAGGCCTTTTATGAATTAAAAACATTAATCTTAGAAAAACAAGTTCAATATTAATAACTAGGATCAATTATAATCATTTAAAGTAACATTTGGAACAAGTACTGTGGTACAGTTGTAATGGAAACAGTTGCGTTGTTGTTCATCTATTAAAAATTAGCAGCAAGAATCAGAACATGCATAGGCCTTGTTTAAGGGCATCTAGAAAATATTTCTTAAATGTTGGCATTTTAGTGGAGTTAGTGACAGAGAGCTATGAAATAAACTATGATTGTCACAGAGAAAATATTTCTTCCCTCTATTGTATTTTTTCATGTTCATCCTCTCCATTCCTCTTTGTACACAAAGTCCAACAAAGAACTAAAGATCCCACGAGTCCCAAGCACAGGAGAAGCACCAAGTCCAACAGGTATCTCTGGTACCATGGTTGTGATAGTGAGGATGGCTTTAAATGAGCTCCACCTCCGCTGTTTACAATGTACTCCACCCACTGCGAGAGTCTAAGTTCAGGAGACACCGGATGAGATTTGTGGATCCTGCTGAGAGACAAAACTGAAGACTTGAACCTGAAACAAAAAGGAGAAATGACTGGGAATCAATCAGAAAGGCAAAGTAGTGATATTTTTAAGTTATGCTGGCAACATGCATGTTTCCCAAATGTCCATTCACATACCTGCTGTCCTGTAAGAGTGTTTGGATGGTGGTGCTGAGCAGTTCTCTGGTGATATGTGCAGGCTTGATGGTGAGACCGACTCCCTTTGCTTCAGCCCTCACCATGTTATCAAACTGATCTCCAAACAGAGGAATGCCCAACACCAGAACAGCATGGTACACAGCCTGGAGCAGGCTGTTTTGTCCTCCGTGCGTGATGAAGAGACGGACATTCTTGTGGCCTGATATAAACATGAAAAGAAAGAAATATTTAGAACATTAATAATAAGAAGAGTTTATGTCTCACAAAAACAGACAAAATTCACAAGAGGATTCTGTCTTAGAGGTTAGAAGTTAAATAGTGCCAGGCAAACTTTAGTTTTTAACTGCAGTTTATTTTTTTGATAGGGAAAAAAAATAACAGCGAAATTAGAGCTCAGAGAGATGAAAGAAGGATATTCCCGAGTCCTGAGTGTTAGAGTCTAAAAGGATCTATTAGAAAATTCTGTAAAAGCGAGCAGTCACTAAAAATGCAATGTTCTCTGCAGTGCCTTATAATGGAACGAAAGATCTGCACATTAGTAGAGAGGTGAACCAGAAGCAGACTGTTATTACCCAGCAGGTCATTAACAGGCAGCCAGCTCATTAGTCTGAGATTGGGAGGTCTGTCCAGGTTAGAGGGCCACTGCTGAGGGTCATACCTGCATGCAAATTACTGCAGGTTTAGTTATATCCTAAAATGTCCCACGAGTTTTTATAGATGTAACAGAAAGTCCAAGAGAATATCTTCATGCCTGTATAAACTCTATTATGCCGTTACCTCCAGAGCACCCCCTGCGGGATCCGAGAGAAGCCAGCCACTAATTCCACAAGGAGAGGGTCCACAGACACTGAAGACACCATCGATCCAAGAGTCACAACAATGAAACCCAGCTCTCCAAAACTCGAGATCCACAAGTCAAGCTCCTGGAAGATCACAAGGGTTGTGGTTTATGCGATTTGAAAAAAAACAGGAATATACGGAGGTAGGAAGGATGAGAGAGAGATAAATAGAGAGGAAATAGAGCCCAGAGAAAAGTGCAGAAGAGAAACAGAGATGCAGGGAAAGCATAACGGTATCTTATGTATGATTATGAAGAGAAGGCACCTGTTGCAGAGGCTTTGCGGGTTTATTCAGTAAGCCTCCCACCAGCACAGTGTAAGGCAGAAGAGGCTGCGGGAACTCCAGCGAAAAGTCAGTGTTGAAGGCCCACAGTTCAGCTCCTTGGTGTAACTCGTTTAGGCCGCCTGCGGGTGAGCCTGACTCAAGGTGGCGCTCGGCCACTTGCTCAAAGATGGACCACACAAGTTTTTGACCTTTAATTTAAAACACAAGACATAATCACAAAACACCAACACTATGCACAAGTATTTATTGTCAGTAATTACAATGTAACAACAAAGGCAACAGTAATGCATCATTAACATTACAAACAGTAAGTAAACACAGGTAGGTGCTAAAAGGAAGTTATTTTTATAAAGACATAAAAATTGACTTTATTAATCTGAGGGGTAAATTATAAAATGAAATAGAAGGAAATAAAATAAAATAAAATGACTAAAAATTGCCGAAGTAGGTTATTCCACACATAAGACTAGTGAAAATATTTCTTACCCACAGGAGACAAGAGAGAATAGAAGAGGTTTTTTGCTCGACCCCAGAAGTTCATGTGGTCGGAGAGCTGGGAACTGAAAACAGGGATGTAGGAGACGGGGCTGGGGAGAGCGATGGACAGAGGACCATTCAGACTGCCGGGATAGAAGGCTATATACTGGACACCTGGAACAAGTCCAGAGCAAAGTTTATGAAACATCTCAGGTGCTGCTAAATTTAATTAGATTGTTTGATTTGTTTTTATTTTCAAACGTTGAATCCGGTTAGCGTTTTTGTGCAGAATATCTCTAGTAACTTGAAAATTCTCTAATAATTTGTCATGGAGTGTGGAGGAAGTGGACCCAAATGCAGACCAGGCAGGAGGCAGGCAGTCACATTTATGGAGGTTTGTTGAAACCAACAGAAGCAAAACTTCAGGCTGGAAAGCCAAAAAAAAAAACACAGATTGCTCAGGAGAGACGAAGAAGAGAGACAACACACAAGAACAAAACAATCTGGCTAAGGACAAAACAAAACAGGGAGCCAAAATTTCAGAGGGAACTCATTACAAACATGGAGCAAGTGAAGAACTAAGCAAAAGAAACCAGGTGTGTTAACGAGAAAGCAGGAAGAAAAGGTAACAACAAATAACGACTAATCTCAACAAAATATGACAGGAAACAAGACAGAACCTTGAAAAAAGCAACAGACTATGAACTAAAACTCAGAGACCATGGCATTATTGCAAGAATGACAAACAGCTAAAGTGATATGCAAAGCAGAAATACCAAGTTTGCGCGCAAGGATGAAGGAACAAGGGTTGAAGGCATCGAGGATGATGATGTCATAGCGTTCCTTCTGGAGGAAGTTGATCATATGTTTGTCCTCCAGCAGCTTGTCACACTGGTAGGACAGATGTCCCATGAACTTTAAGAATCCATTAAAGTTTTCCCTGAAAGAAAGAAAAGGACAACTTCTACGATAAAATCAAAACCCTTAAGAAGTTTCTACTATTATTCCTGTCCATACAAGTTTTTGTTTTTCAAATCTGAGATACCTTCCCAGTAAAAACTGTGTTTGTTCTTCCAGAAACCAGCTGTTGTATTCTTTGATATACTTTTCACCTAAGGACCATGTGCTTCTCTTGTAACTGTCTGCACGTGCTGGGTAGGAAAAACCTGAGAGAGACAAAAATGAGTTTTTCTTCATTCACAAGATAACTATTATAACTAAATCAGTGAATATGAAGTGCAGAATATTCTCTGAATGTTTATGTTTGTTCATATATGAACTACTTACCTGTAATAACTGGGTTGCCAAGCTGCAAGAGCATGCGGACCTCATGGCCGCGCTGATGCAAGTTGTGAGATATTTCATCTAACAACATGTAGTGGCTTCCTCCTATCAGAGAAAAAGAGACAATTTTCAAAAATAGAGTTGGACTAACAGTAAATTTGGTTCTCTGTTTGAAATCTAGTCAATGAATTTTCATTTTCACTGACAGAGAGCTAATTGTTATTAGGAGCAAACGATGCAGTTACTTGAGAAGTAGAGCGAGGAGGTGCTGAGTCATCCCACATTATAAAAAATTTGATTACAACTGATGTTACTGTAGGCACTCCGTACTCCATTGGGGTACTCACCAATTAGAGAGATCATCAGGATCTTTGCAGACTGAAGCAGTGGAAGAGCCAGAAGGGGGAACATCCAAAATACCGTCCCCATGCCAGTGTTTTTACTTGTCTGCACTTAACTGCAGCCAAGGTTTCTGTAGTTTAAAAATAAACTGTAAAAAAAAAATTTCTACTTGAAAGAAATAATGACTTACAAAAAATTGTATCTCTTTAAATCTTTCATCACATGTGTAGCCTCAAGTTGATATAGGTGACATCCCTGGTCTGTATTTAGTGTGTTTAACAAATGAACGAAGAAAAAAAAATAGAAAGCAGATTTTGAGTTTGGAAGAAGTGTTCTGTATGTGGAGCTGCATGTGAGCTGCTAGGCAGGCTCTGAAAATAAGACACTGGAAGGTCCAGGAGTCCTGGACCTGCACTGATAATGAAAGGGAGGGAAAGAGAGAACGGGTGGTGTGACAAATAAGGGTGGGTGGGGGGGTGAAGGGATCCTCTAAATTTCTCATGGAAAGTAATATCCCCCACCTCCCATTTACACACACACAAAGGGGGACAAAATATTACATGAACCTGTGGGATTGAGAATAAACATGAGAAATGGAGAAAGAAAAAAGCAGAAAGAAGAAGGACCTAACTGCCAATTAACCAGTAAGTGCAGAAATCAAACCTTGCAAATTCCTGTTTTTTTTTTCCTTTTTGGGGGGGCAAATTTACCAAAGGAAGCAAATTGTAATCCTCCCAAATACATTTATAGACACATAAGTAAAGTTTTTCACCAGCATTGAACACATTCATTTCACATTTGGCAGTTAAGATAGAAATTAACCACATAAGGAGTCTTATTCTACAGTTAGAGGATGGAAACATATCCAAGTTAAAACTTAGGATCTGCGTTTACAAAAGACATTCACAGAAGAAGTGACTTTGCATTCTCTATTATTCTACTGCTTGTCTTTTCTTTATTAATAAAAGGGCCCAATTAACAACACAGAATATTATTAATTAGACATCCAAATGTATTTATGTCTTTCCTTTTTTGTAGTAAAATGATAACAAATGCGTGCTAAATGAGCTGTAATAGGGTTGCGTGTGCCTTTGCAGGCCATAACTGACAAGTCAAGCTTGACATGTAGGTTATCCTGGACAATGCTCTCATTGTAACCACAAGTGCTTTTCTGTGTTGGGCAGGCCATTAGAAAAGTAAGTCAGTCAGAAAACCTGCTGGGGTGCGTGAGGAAAAAAGAAAACAAATTAAAGGGGTCAATCCTGCCATCAATGAGGAAACAGTTATCAAATATAATTCCTTTTGGCACTCACATCTATTTAGTCATTTCTTAAGAGTACAATTTTGTCAGTGTGACTGTGTAGTATCTCTTTATTTGATACTAAAACACGCACACTCACACACACACACAAAAGTAACTAAAATACTTCAGATATTTCCAAATCAACATGAAACAGTGAAAGATTTTTCAATATTGCATGAAGAAAAACCCTTTCACCCTGAGAAGTTGAACGGCTGAAGGGAGGAATATCTTGATGAGCCACTAGCACACTGTGACTATTCTGAGAAACAAATGAAAAAACAGGTTTAAAACATTAATGGACATGATGCTGGACAGTTTGGACAAGCGTGTGTGTGAGACAGATCCCACTCGCAGTCATGCAAATATGGTATCTTGTCAAGTATCTTTGTCAAAATCTAGAACAAATTTTAAAAAAACTTAATAGAAGCTTATAATGTGTTGAGGTCTCGATCGGCACCTAAATGTTAGGACACCTATGTAGAGAAGTCGTCCTTGTGTGTGTTCAGACTAATTAGGGCGTGGTAGATACACATTACAAGAGGCAGGTGGCAGTCATTTTGTCACAGTGATGCTGAACATATGCAGTTATGTTTCTTTTGGTGCACAGCTTGTGGGTTAGTGCCAGTATGACATAGATGGATCATTGCAGGAACATTTTACCTGCTGGAAAAGTGTCAAGCTTCCACCTCTTTGTGTGGCCAAAAGAGTGTCTGATTGGCCTGGATTACTGCTCCTACCTTACAGCTCCTACCTAGAGACCTGTTCAGTTTGGAGTGTTTTAAAATTTCTTTCAACCTTTAAGGTTTTCAGTGCTGTGTATCACAACCAGATCATGTTATACTGTAGTTTTAATTAACTTTAAACTCTCCTTCACCAGTATGTATTTTATTTCTAATCCTCAATGGTAGGAATGGGCAATATGTTATCGTGCACAATGTACCATAGCATCTCGGGATAAAAACTATAAATTGAAATTCCTGCCGATGATGTAACTATGCATGATGCACCTTTAGTCCAACTGATTTGGTTCAACCTCACTACTGATTTGCACTACATGTCTTTAGAAGCCTGTAGTACTATTATAGCGCTCTGAAAACTGAATATGGTGGAAGATTCATGAAAAATATTATCATTACAGAACAAATCTGCAATGGCTGCATTTTTTTGTTTTTCTTTAAAAATATTTTATAACGATTCTTTGTAGCAAATTTTCTATTACATCTTTTTTCATCTGTCAAACTTAGCTGTGTATTTCCATGAATATAGAAAGTAAGATGGACCAGGGATGGTAAAACCAAAACCCTGAACCACACACTGCAATGATACTCACACACTTCCTTTAAACTTTTGACACAGTTAAGAGCACCATCTGCTGGCTGTGTGTAATGGCTTCATTATTTGATAGCTGTCATGGGGTCACCCTGTCTCATTTTCAACTCAGCGTTTAACCATGGACATGTTTTCAACACCATGTTACTGTTTTCTTTGGCGGTTTGATATAAATGATAAAAGGGAGCTGTTTACTTTCATAGATCACAGCTGGTGTGGTCACATGACTTTTGGCATGTCAAAGCAACGTACTGAAACCTTGTTTGCAATGGATGTGTTGAAACTGATACAGAGTGGAGCAGATGGGCTCAAGCATAACATTGCTGCAATGAACACAGTTATCACATCTGTCATTGAGTTTCTTATTCCATGTGTTACTCTGAACAACAAACTTTGGACTGTCAGATTTAATCTGGCTATGTATCAGCGATCTCAGCTTCAGAAGATTTGTTTTTCTTCCAGTAACTGCCCTCAAGCATTGAAGGAAAACCTTTTCTGAAATAAAACCCTCTAAATAAGTGAAACTGTGTCAGTCTCAGTTAATGGGTCATGTCACTGATTAAATAATAACTAACACATTTTTTATGTATTTTGCTAAATGAGTCTGCACTTTCATTAGGAAATATCTCTGTGTGCTCCTTCTGTCTCAGAAAGCCTGGAGAAAGGAGGCTGCTGTCTTACATCTCTGTGGCAGATGTCACTGAGAAGAGCAGGAAGCGACAATACTTGTTTCCTCCGAAAACTGCTTGATGTGTGTGGCAAAGACGAAGGAGGGCCCGGTCGGGCATGAATCCCACAACGTCCTGGATGAACGCCATGCACACTGACCAATTGAGATTCTCTTCTTCTTTGTGGTCTCTATTAACTTCTGGAGAAGGTGAGCTTGAGGCGCTCTTCTGCATAGACCTCGCACAACATGGGCTAGTTCAATTCTAAAACAAGTTATTTAGTCACAAGAGATGAGACAATCCCTAATATGAAATCATTGTCCTGAAAAAACATAAACCGTTTTGTTCTTAAAACTGTGGGAAAACATTTTATGAGAAAAAAAACAAAAAAAAAACCACCTGAATTTTCTATTTAATATGGGAAATGAATGACGTTGTGATACATTACAGCCTTTACGTTAGCCAGACGACTATAGGGCGCAGGTTCAGAGGGGCTCTCAGTCTGGACAATCTCACTAGAAAAATAACAGCTCAACAAAGAAAAACCTTAAGAAAGTAGGGCAGCCTGGATTTTTACATTTTGGGAGCTACAGGACTGCTACAAGGAAGATGGTCTAAGTGCATGGTATGACATAAACTGGACTAGTGATGATTTGAGTGGAAATAATTAAGATCACAGTTAAGTAAATCTGAACATAAAAACATTAAAACAAATCCAAAAATTCATTCTGCGTTCAAACTCCCTTCATCCATAATAAAACAAGTTGAAGATGTAAATCCTTGTTTTGACACTTCCTGTTTTCTTGTAACTTCTCCTTCCGCTCTTTTGTCTCCCTCTGCTGGACCTCTGATACCTAAACCGGTGCAAAGCCTTATATTATTATAAAGTCTGACATTGAGTCAGAGCTAAGTATCATACAGTGTACGTAATATATTTTTAATTACGCACTTTTGCATTTATTATCTTGCATTACTTACTTTGGCTGATCATGCCTGAACATGTTACTTGCCTGTCAGCCTGATTTTTAACTCCCAAGTTTTCTATGAGGGGCAAATCGAAGAATTTTGAGAGTTTTTAAGTGCACTGATAAAAATATGGGGCTTGATCTACTTTAAAAAAGTAAGGCAACTTTTTGCATCATTTTATCTTGTAGATCATACAAGAATATTCTTTGTTTGTGCAACATTAATTTTATAAGTAAAGTCAACTTACTTTCGCAAATGTAGGCAACTCAATTGTTATAAGTTGACTTCACCTGCAAAAGTAACTTGTCTCAACTTGTAAATGTAAGTTGACTTTATTAGCAAAAGTAAGTTAACCTGACTTGCTAAATGAATGTTGTACATACAAAGACAACCCTTGTTCATATATGTGAAAAAATGATGCAAAAAGTTGCCTTACTTTTTATCAGTAGAGAAAACATAGTATATTTTTGTTACGGTGAGTTACTTAAATCAAGTATGTGATCTGTGTGTTCGGTCAAAACAAAATACAAAGATGAATTCCCTGGTACAAATTGTGTGAAGCTTGCACAAGATGCAAGGTCCGAGGATCAACACAATCAAGAGATACCAAGTCACGGAAGTTGATCATTTTAATGCAAATTCCTGCAAAGCTTATGTCCTACATGTAATGCCACTGAAATCGGCACTAATTGCATGTACTGTATACCTGTCTGTGCATACTCCAATAGTAGTCCCTTAGGGCATAAAGTGTTTCCTAGAAACAGTTACGTTCTATCTAAACAATAGATCAAGCCGATATTACAAACCTGTTAAAAACCTAAGTCACAATGAGGGAACTCAGAAGGTAAACAAAAGATACCGAGAAGCTCAGCTTTTATAATCTAAAATTGAGATGGCCAGTTGAAACGTTTTGGTCCAGTGATCACATTAATTATTAATTCACCTGCATTAGCATCGTGTGGTGGCCCATGAGCATTGGTGGTCCTCCTCCAACCAGCCATGGCACATCTTTTGTCCTTCTTTCTCTTAAATCGTATTACTTAATTCTCCACAGATGTTCATACAATACTTGTCTACACATCAGAACAGCATTCACATATTTTATAATAAGTTTAATCTTTACAAATCTGAGATCACCTAATTTGGAGATTTTTTACAACTGATGGTACCAAAAGTTGACAAAATGTCACTTTTGGAGACATCTAAACTGTATGGATTTATTTTACACCAGTATCCCATACAGTACACCGATAATTAGAAATCTTAACAAATCTCACAATTGTTCCCTTTACTGCTGCTTCAGATAAAACTTGTGGTTGCAGAGAAATACTCATTTCTACATGGGCATGCAATTTTTGAACAGAGGCCTAGAAAGTAGGCACAGGGCTTAGAGGGCAAAAAAATATTAGTTTCAAATTTTATATATATTAAAAATATTTTTCTTTCCAAATATGAAAACTCTTCATAATTTCTTTTCTTTACATGTATTCAAGCAGCTTTTAGCTCATCAGTTCTTAAAGAATTTCAGTTTCAGTACTCAAATAAATGCCAAATAAAAGTTGAGTTGCAACTTGTTTTATTCATTTAGAACAGTCTGAACAAGTAAAATATGTCTGGAGAGTACATAAAGATAAGCCAACAGAAACTTTTGAGCAAATACTTTTGCTCATTGACCAGACAGTATCAGTGCAGTTAATTGCAGTTATTTTTTCTGCAAATGGCTGAAAGCTTTGAAATATCAGAAAAAAATGTGTAAGTTCCAATCCAATCGCATGCAGTGAGGTAGTGCTCATGCGTTTCTTAGTTAATAAGATAAATTCTGTAAGAAAAAAGGATAAAGATAAACACTGGGCTAACCTGAGAACTAAATTTAATGTAGTGTCTCTATAAAATACTTTCTATTGTGTGTGTTTTTGTTAAGTGTAGCAAAGTATATCACAGGGACACACAACGTTTTATGCATTTCTACGACAGTTTTTAAAATGACAGCTTGCAGGCCTTACTTGTAGAAAGTATGAGAACCTGAAAGATTACCTTGAGGTCTGCATGGGTCAGTACTCACTCCCAGCTTTTTGAAAATAAAGTCAAACTAAGTGTCACAGCCTGACATTTGCAAATAATCCCACAAGTACAGAATGTCACTCTGCACGGCTGGCCTGCGTACTACAGACTTACAGATCTTCATGCATCAGTAGGAGGAATGAACAGACTTCCCTCCTTGTCTCTAAAAGAGACAAGATACTCATGGGAGAATTGGAAAAACATGCTCTATCAAGCTCCTTCTTGCCATGAGAAACTGGATCACATAGCATGTTATAAAATAAATGAATTCATCACACTGACTTGGGACGTTGTTATTTTGTCATTCATGGCGGTTCAGCGTCTCAGTTCACATCCTTGACTGAATCCTAAAGATGGCTTTCAAGATAAGAGAGCTTTGTTTGCCACTGAGCCACGTTCGCTTGCCTGAATTTGCCTCCAACGGCTGCTAGTCATCTGCTGAGCCCTTCAACTTCAGTCAAATGCTAAGCCCCTCTGCTATCTCACTTGAACCAAACTATGACTACAAAAATGCCGAAAAAGGAATCTGCAAATCTGCGGATGAAACGGAGAAAGAGGCAGAGAGGAAGGAGGTTTGGGGTTTTGGAAAAGAAAGAACCTTTTTATTCTTCTGTGTATGATTTGAACAGGTGTGACAGATGGAAGGACTCGGTGTACTTGTGTAGAGTCATGATCTACCACCCAGAAGCACGCACACACAAGCTTTTCACCGCCCCCCACAGGCTGTTGAGACATGCATTTCTTTCTCCTGTTTATTGATAGCTATCAGCACTTTCTCGTTTCTACTAAACAAAACCCACCACTTACGTGGCATTGCACGGCTTTCTTTGAGCTTCTATTCACTTCAGTGCAGCAGCTGAAAGAGGTCAAACACAGCTGTGGGTTACAGCACAGTCATGTCCTAACAAACAGAAAAAAAGTTTGACTTTGTTTTCATGTTTGTGCAAACCTAGAGGTCTCAGCTGAGTAACCTTTTCTGCAAAGGTGCAAATAATAGTGTCATTGTTACAGACTTTCAGGCCACCTTAAACTAACCACACAGGAGGAGGGGTGTGAATTCTATTGCACTTCTACTTTTCTGCCAATTCCACAAAGTCTACAACTGCTTATTGTTATTTCATTAATGGCACAGCAGCTTTCGCTCTGAGGAGCCTTTAGGCACTAATGAACACAGCCGAAGACTGCTCAGATTACAACGCAGAGAACTGCAAAGGGAAGTGCACCATTAACACTGTATGCACAGTCTCTTTGGGAGCAGGGGGCAGCAAGCAGTGCAGACTGATTGAGACATAACAGGCATTAAAGAGATTTAAGGGATATCTCTGAAGGGAAACCAACTGTTCTGGTATCCTGTAACAATAAAGCAGTTCAACACCTACAGGGGGTTAGTTTACTTTGTCAAAAACATTTACTTGACCGTACCAGGATGCTATAGAGGGCTAATGATGTCCACCAGCTACATACAGTACGCTACAAAGGCAATCACCCAATGTAGAAGGTTGTAAATGAAAATGAAAAAAACAAAGTCAGCATAAAACACAACTTGAAATTCACTGACAGGATTTTCGAAAGAAATAACTAAGTTTGCTACTTTCTGATGAAAAGTTATCTGAAGAAATCTGTTGACCATTTATGAGAAGACATTGATCAAGTTGATAGTTGGCCCATGCATTATTATTTATTACAACTGTCAGTTCAGTTAATTTAGAACAGGAAATAGCCACAAAGAAATGCCATGGTTATCCAGGTGCCAATTCTGACCGTAAATACATTTCTATCAAGCTGTTTCATTCAGTAATGTTTCGTTCCCATATTTCCTTCCATCAAATCAAGAAACAGTTTTATTTTATTCTTTTTAAGAAAATGTATCATCTTTACTTTTACTCATATCAGAGATATCTAATCTAAATAGCATAAAACTTATATAGAGGTGTGGATAACAGTGAAAATTAAAAATTAAATAAAAAAAAAAGAAAAAGAGGAAAACTTGTATGTCTCCAGGGTGTTGCATTTATCCGAATAAGCTTTTTGGACAGATTGCAAACTGCTATGAACTCTGAAGTTTACCAGAAAATCAAAAGTGTCATCATGAGTGGATTCAAAACAACATGTGAAGAAAGTGTAAACTGATTACAAATTACTGGTAAAAAAAAAAAAAGAAGAAAGGCCAACAATGTTTATACAAGATACCCTGTATTACTTCTTAGTAATCCAACTCTTGGTCAGGCAGAAAACAGTTGACATGAATTACCTGTTTGCCTCTGCGAATACAGCCTGCCAATTGCGCACAATCTTGAAAACAAAAAGGTCCAAAACCACAAAACTTTATAAACTATAAAAATAAATAAATAAAAAGGGATAATACTACATTCTAAAACACAAACAGATACGGAATTTCAGACATTTCTGTAGCAGCATCCCAAAACTGTTGTCTAATTAAAAAAAGTTCCCAAACAGTACAACTAATTTGTTATTTTAAACAGAGAAATTAAATTCTAGGAAACCATGTTTGCATTGAAAACTGTCACATTTACAAGCAAAGTCATCTAAAATCATTTCCTCCACAGGAACTTCTCATTAGTTTTCCACAGACTCTTGCTCTCCCTCTGCACAGAGACACTTTGAGCTTTGAACTTGGTGTTGATGCAAACTCTCTGCACCTCTTTTGGATCCGTTAATCTGTTGATGCTCTCCTCATTACCCTCATCCAGGATGTCCCAGATGTCTTTGCGAGTCCCCTTTGATGCGTGCACTGCTGTATTACGTGTCGTTTCTGTGTGCGAGCTTGAATCTGGATCTTTTGAAAATGGAGATGTGACAGGACTTGTGTTCAGAGGCACTGATGGTACAGGGGATATTTTATGAGTGTTGCTCTGTTGTGCAGTCTTGGGTTTTGGTTTTAGTAGATCGTCGAGAATGGAAGTATCTCCTATAAGATCCGTTAGGAAGGAGCGATTGCTGGAGGTAGAAGGCGTTTGTAAATTCGGTCTCTGACTTTGTGAAGTTTCACTCATCCTCACAGATAAATTCTGCTCTTGCTCCCGTCCTTGCGCTGTGGGTTTGGATAACACAGCAGAGCCGCAATGGCTGAGTTCAGAAGAAGAAGGGGTATCTCTGTCTGTGTGGTTCAGGAAAGCAGCAGCCTCCCTAGATCCCAGACCGCTGCTGCTGGCCTGAACCAGGCCAAGACCACCACCAGCACTGTAACCTCCAGGACTAGAAACACTACCCCTCTTTGTCCTCTTGTGTCCTCTGGCACTGCAGACCGTCTCCTCATGCTCCTCTGACTCGGAGCCTGGAACATCAAAGAGAGATTCAAGTGCATGCTTTTCAGATATCTTTTGCCTTTTGGGAGGTTCAAGAGCATCATTTTGTGGGATGCTAGATATAACTCGTAGCGCAGAAACATTATGCTGTGGAGTATCACATTTAGATCCGGGATCTGGATCCTTCAGAACATGTTTTGCCGTTTTCTTGGTTCTCGACAAATCTTTTTGTCGTCGATTGTTCTGTGTGGGGGAGGTGGCGGTGGAAGAGGTGGAAGTTTGTGCTGAAAAAGGCTCAGAGAAATGTTCTGTGACTGCATCAGCCAGGTCGGGGTTATTCGCTGAGGTGTAAAACTCTCGTAGCCAAGCAAGTCTCTGAGCTGAGCTCCTTCTCAGAATCTCAGCAGCAAATTGATGGACTGAGGAAAACTTTAATTTTTCTGCCATTTCCTCCAGTTGTTGCCTACACAAAAAAGAACAAAAAAAATAATTAGGGTGAAAAGAACCATCAAAGGACAACATTTTTAACAATTAAATCCACCCATAACACTGAATTGAACCTATACTCCAGATGCTGCCACTTGCAAGCATATTATAAGATCATTTAAATTAGATATAACATCTTGAAAACTGCACAAAATGTTTACTAAAATGCAGATACTCCATCAAGCCTGACCTAAGATGAATAGTTCTCCACATATTCAGGCTCGTATCCAGGCTGAAATGCAGTATGAGGTGTTTTTCCTGAGCTCCTGGGCACTAATTAAAATGCTAGTCTAACCAGACTCAGGGACAGAAATACTTTAAAGTTGCTGGTGTTACAGCAGCATCATGTTTGTGTTAAAACCGTTTGTGGCTTTTCACTGGAAAAACAATAAATAAAAGTAAGGGCAGTAAAAACCTGATGCGAATGTGGGTTTCAATCGTTAAACAGCTAGGTTAATTGAGGCGATATCAATATAACTAGTGTGTATTTTCACTCCCCGGTGAGACTCTGGGCAGAGATACAGCCTTCCCCCTTAGGGAGCAAGACTGGAGCCATAAAGGTGTCTGTATGTGAGGGTAAGGGGAGGAGGTGATGCAGCAGGACAGAGCTGCATATGAATACTATGCATCTGTAAGCGTATGTAAATGCTAGTTAGGAGGTGTGTGTGTGTGTGTGTGTGTGTGTAGACAGCAGTGTGATTTTTGGAAGTCCTAAGGCGATCATTTTTGGTTAGTCCCGGGAGGCTGCGGTTGTGAGGGGGAAAACTCCTGCACTGTTGGGCCTGATCATAACTGGGTAATCTTTGGCATGATGCTGGGAAATAGGTGGAAGGGGAAAATTCAGAGGTGGTCTCTCAATGAAAACACAGGCGCGCATACACACACACCAACAATTATCAGGGCCCAGGTGGGGGCACTCAACACCATGTGCACAGTAGGTTTCAACTTATTTCCCAGACACTGCAAGAAATTCCTCCCATCTCTGCTTCCCTCCCCTTTGCTCTACTTCTGCAGTCCCCCTTTTCTTCTTTTCGTTTGCTTTGCTGCTTTATTTTCATGCACTTTTCTCTGCTGTTATTACAGGTTTGCCTTATCGACAGTCATCTAGAGCCAATCTGAAAACCACCTTTGTCCTGCCCTCTTTCATTTTCTTCTCTTTTTTTAAGTCATTTCAGGTGTAATTTCCCATCCACCCCCTTAGGAAAAGCTGGAAATCACCTACTCTTTCTTTTATTTTGATCCTATCTGTATTTTTATTTTATTTTATCATGACTGCAACTGCTTTTTTATTACCTGCGTATAGCTTTGGGAGTTTCTCCAATAATAACAGTGCTGTGTCTTTTATGGTGTGTGCTCTTTCTGGTGAAGGTGACTGGATGATCCACGTTGGGCTTCTGCAGCGGGATCACAGCAGTGGGAGGCAGAGCGTGAGGTGGGCTCGATGGCAGGCTCTGTCCAATCAAACAAAACCAAGATCAATAGAGGCAGTCATCAGTTCTCTGTAGAACTATCATTTTTCACTCAGATCCCCAAGCAAAATGAGGAGAGACGGGGACGATTGTACAACACTTTGACTTTGCTAATGATCATGAGCCCTACTGTATACTGTTTAAAAGCTCTCCCAGTTAGGAAGATACATTCTAACAAATGCAATAAATATGTCCAACAAAATCTAGCATAAATATATAATTGTGTTGTTGATGACAGAATTTTTTTGACAGAGGAGTGGGTCAATTTGCTCAGCCAGTTTGGAAGTGGAGGCTGATGTCTTCATATCCTCTATGCTGCTCATTTAGGACAACGACACAGTAACACAGTAAACTGGGTAACTGTTCGGCTCCCTTGCATAAGTCAACACTGGTGGCTGAGATGTACAGGCAGGATGGTCGACAGAAAATGTAACTTTATGGAGTGATAGATTTCAACAGTCTGCAGCAAGCCCATAGTTACATCTTAAATAATAATTTGTAAACATATGAGAGCTTAACAGCAGCGAGCACCTTTATTCTACACACCAATATGAAGTTATAAGGTCAGTTACACTTTTTGGGATGGTCACATCTTTCCCAACAAATCTATAAATTATCCCCAAAATTAAAAAAAAAAGGATTATATATAAATATTGGATGAATTATTCCTCTAATCAGCCATCAGCACAACAGTAGATAGGACCTGTAGCAAACACAACATCAGTAATAATGTGCATTTAAAGACCTGCTGAAGCACACGAGGGTGCATCAGACGTACCTCCTGGCTTCCCAGCAGGTTATTGGCTGGAAGCTGCGAGTACATATGGCGCTCAAACACATCCCGTACAGCAGCTCTACTGATCAGTTCCTCTGCTTTGCTTCCACCCACCACACGCTGGTTGGAGTGTGTATACACCACGTCTTGTACGGCTCCTAAAAATGAAAACATTCAACATTAATGTCGGAATAATCTTGGGATTACGTTAATAAAAAAAACTCTTCCAGAATCTAACCTAGCACGTCGTCGATGGCTCCTCTCTTTTCTTTGGATTCAGGGGATGTCTGACTTTTCAGAGTTGTGAATGAAACAGGTTTGGAAGTTCCTGCTCGTCTCCTCGATCTGCTGGCAGAAGGACTTTTGTGTTCATCTTCTGAAGACGTGAACACTTCTATGTCTTCTGTGTATCTGAATCTTGCCTTGTTCCTGACACTCGCAGTTTGCCTCCTTTTGTTGTGGTCTGGCTTTCCCCTCGCTAAAACATCTCCCTTCAAGCATGACTTTGCCTCCAGATCAAAATCCTCAGACTCATCCGAGTAATCTTCAAAGTGTTGCACTTTTGGAATGGCAGCTTTGAGCTTATGAGTTTTCTTTATGTCTGGTGAAGACTTTTCATCACTCCCCCCATCCACCCCATCTTGCTGATTTATCCTTCGTTTAAAACCCTGCCTCCTTACAGGGCAGTCATCCTCTCTTAACAAAGGAATCTTGTTTCCATTATTTCCATCTTTTCTGTCTGAACCAATGGATATGCCCCACATTTCTGTTCTAGATTTAGGCAGACAGACAGCCCCGTTTCCTGCAAAGGTGGTTTCAGAGATGCCAGTTTGATCCTCAGCATCCTTCCTAAAGGGGCTTTCTTCAGCACCTGAACTGCTGTCCCCTTCCTCTAATTCTAACTCTGGTCTTTCTTGGACCCTTTCAAGGAGTCTGGAGAAACCATGCTGGAGAAGACTCATCTGACCAGGAGCCGTGGAAGCTTTCCCACTCTTTTTGCCATCATCAGCACTTGGGTTTGAGATCTTTCTTTTGTGGCCCTGCACCCCCTCGTCCGTTTCACTCCCACTGCTGAAGTCCAGCACACCTCTTGGGATCTCTGCTGCATCTCTGGTCCTCTTGGCTACCTCATCACTTGGTACCGGTCCAGCTGTAAGTGATTCTCCAGGTTCCTTAAATAAAACAGTAGAAACAAACTGCTAAAGACACACACAAGGAGCCCGACTAAAGGAAAAATTTCATGCAAGAGCAAATGATAAATTGTTAAAAAACAAAACACAAAATGCATAAATGGTGCGTGAGAGGCTTAGCTAAAAAAAAAAAAAACACACTGAAAGGCTAAAAAGTTCTTCAACTTCCCCTTTTTATGCCACCTTTAAGTGGATAAGTCCATATGACATTTCAATGAGGAATATAAAACAGATGTTTTCCAACAATAAATCATAATAATAAACATCAATGCGGCGTAAGCCCTCCACCATGATGTAATAGAAAGAAAACAAAGGGGACACATTCCCCGGAGTTCTGTGAATGGTCATTTGATTGGCTACCAACAGAGCGAATAATTTTTTTAAAATTTGCTAAATACGTTACTCTTTGAAGGTTTTGCATCACTTTTGTGTGCGTGCATATGACCCTCGAGCCTCTTTCAATGCATGTTAAGGCACCCCAGGGTATTCTGTGTTTTTGCAAAAATCTGAATGGTCTCAGTGGAGTGTCGGGGCCGTAAAAGGACAGTGTGCTTCATCGTGAAGGCCTGGCTGGGAAAAGGATGATAAGGGGCATCATTGTGTAAATAAATAGCTGGAAAGTAGAAGACAGGCTTCAGTGTGGTCTGCTACTTCCATTAGGTCAGGCAAGTAATTATATCCAGCTGTTTCCAACAGGATCAGAGAGGAAGTGAGACAAAGAGAACCTCATCCTTCAGTCTCACCGTAAGACAAATAATTGAGTGTAAAATATTTTCTTTTAGCCAAGAGTCAAGTGGTACTCCACTGCAGACTCTGCTGAATTTTGATCTTTTGCTTTTTAAACATAGAAAACTTAGGTAATGTGAATTTAGAAAAGGTTTTTTTATTTTTTTTAAATGATATTCAATATGTTAGTTTGACTGACATAAGTTTCTGTTTGGGGTATACCCTCTTTCACGTGGGAATAGGAGGGTGAGTGGGCTGCATGGGAAAGGAGATGAGAAAACGATGGGAAAGATGACCGCCCCAAGTTCTGGGCGTCTGAGAATGCCAGAACTACTCACGGCATCTCCTTTCGTCTCCTCCTTCTCATCACATCTCTGCGTTCTCGTTGTCATCACGCCGGCCTCCATGTGTCCTTCTCGCTAACAGAATGAGACACATACTCGTCAAAACATGAACATTTTATTGTTCAACATCATAGCTGGAAGTGTCAACAAAGGCTTCCGATTTCACATTATATTTTTACTGGGCTTTATACTAAGTATTTTTTTTCTCAGCATTCTGGTTATGACCAATGGTCCATGTATCCTAAAGACTTTGGGTGGGAAAAGGGAATATGCAAACTGAGATTTTACATCGATGAAAAAACTTATGTTGAGAGTTTCCAAAACCATAATACACTTCCGAACAAGTTGGTTAACACTTATTTTTGAATTACTTCCATATCAACCAAACAACTGACAATGTGTTGTTATTTAACCTCTAGGATCCTGCGGGTGAGACATGTTCCTTGGGTTTGCAGCCGGAAGAGGTTTTTGATCCCAAATAGTTCCCCTTTGTGGACATCATGGCCCTGCACTGCTTCAAAATACCGCCGGGCGCTCTCCTTGCCAACAACAGAGCACTGTAATTGCTGGTGAAAAAAAAAAGATCTGGAGTCAGTTGTTAAATTTCAGCATGTGGGGTAAGATCTGTGTTTATGCCAGAGAGAGATAGATAGATAGTCCAACATTTTGTGCCATATTGTGCTGCTAAGAGTGATCGCCAGAGACCAAACTAGTTTTGTAATTCATCAGTAAATAATCAAACAAATCTTTATTGAACAAATTGGAGATCTGACAACTTCTGTTTGAACAAAGCAGATATGACAGACATGTATAAAGTACCTGTACAGCCCCATCTCTAGAAAGTTGAGAAATTGAGTAAAATTTATACAGGCAGAGGGTAATAATTTGCAATTCCTCTGAGTTCTATAAACAATAAATAAAAGTGTTTTAAGTCAGTTTTTGAAAAAGATTAGAACACTTTAAATTTGATGCCAGCAGCAGTGTCTGGAAATAGTGGAAACATTTCTCTGGGGGCATGTTTAGCACTGTGTTGCTTTACTTTCTTTTTTTATTAACACTCTGTTGAGACACATGAACAACTTGGAGCAAATGCTGTAGTTCAGAGAGGGAAATCTTTCTGATCAGAGCTTGATACGTGTACATACAAAACCCTGCCGGGCCACAGCTCAAATCATCCTGTCTGAGAGATCCATTATTCTTTAATCACTGAAGTCTTTCACACAGTGATTCACCCTCAATTTTTACTTTCAAAAGACTTAACCTTTCTGGGATACTCTTTTTAAACCCAATTATGATGCTGACCTGTTGCCAATTAACTTGATTAGTTGCTTGGATGTTCCACCAGTAGTGTGCAAGCATAGTTTTCTTTTGTTTCCCAGGCATTACACAACTGCTCTTCTCTTTACTGTTTCTCTTTTAAAATGTGAAGCTGGCATCAAATTTATAATAAACATATCAAAATGAAAAAAAAGAAAAGTGAAGTTCTATCTTTACACTATCTTATGTTGAACACAGAGTGAAAATGATTTAGCAATTCACATTTCATACAGTTTCCTGACTATTTCTGAGAGTTTGGGGTATTCTGGAGTAGTTTTGTGCTGTGTACAAGGTAAGACTGCTTTACTGAGATTAAATTATGACTCATTATTCATAACTGCCTGGTACCTGTTTATAAACTTGTCTGAGGTAGATGACCTCCTCTACAGTTCCCAGTGAGATCAGCCTAAGAACAGTAACGTCTCTGCGTTGGCCAATTCGATACGCCCTGGAAAGACATAGACATACGCACGTGTATATGGAATTAAGTTGTACCAGTCATTTAAAGCATTAATGTCTCTATTTTGGATACAGTGAATATCTATTATATAATGTTAATTTATGTCTTAACTGAGAAAATTTGTTCAACCAATCTGGCCCAATACTGACCTGTCAATGGCCTGAAGATCATTGGCTGGATTCCAGGAAGGATCAAACAGCACCACCACATTAGCACCTACAAAGTTGAGACCGAGACCGCCTGCCCTAGAAGAAGCATTGTTAATATCAATATTAAAGATTTTGAATATGTTTAAAATTAACTACCACTGAGAAAACAGCATTTTGTTATTTCCAACTAACATGGTGGACACCAGGCAGACGTTTATATGAGAAGAGGTGTTGAAGTTTTTGACAATCTGGACTCTCTCTTTGGATTTGGTGGACCCATCCAGCCGGCTGAAGTCCAGTCCCTCTGCCATGCAGTAGTTCTCCAGCACATCCAACAGCTGACAAGTTAGATACACATTAAACAATAAATTAAAAGGATTCAGAGCACATTATATAATAAAACACAAACACTGGGGATCTCTAGGTCCACTCCGTGAACGCACTTATTGAAAAGACAAGAGATATTTTGAGATAAAAAAATATCATTACATCAACAAAACTATATCCCCTGGTTAATATTCAGCATTCAAACTGTATATTTATACATATACCAAAGAGGTAATACTAACCCGTGCCCTTTATTAAACACATTTCCTAAAAAGGCAAAACAAAGGGCATGCAAATACGACCTTGCAGCACTGGCAAATATTATCACACGGTATCAGATGACAGCAACCATTAGACACTGTAGAGTCTAATTACCTCTAACACTTCAATTACTTTTAAAAAATCCTAAAGGCTTACTTATAAACATACAGTATGTCACAAGAAAACAATGTCTCTGTGTGACTATTTTCTCTTTAAACCAGCTGTGCTTCTCAAAGCTGTGGTCTGCTTTCAAACAAACTGTGTTGCTCAAAGAGTGGATCACCTCTTTGTGACTCAGTGGCTGGGTTTAAAAGCTTAAATTCAACAAAAATATCTGAATTAATTTTGACATGATCCCAAATTATTTTTCAGACTATAAGCATTACATTATTTTTTTGTGAAAATACATTACATCTAGCAGTTCATTCTGCTCAGATGCAACATTTATTGGCTGCATCTTCTTTCTCTAGCCAGTCAGTGACAAGAAATAACGACACTCAAAGTACTTGTACAACCATAACTCTCACCTTGGTTGACAGAGAAAATATGAGGACTTTATTTTTCCTTTGCAGATAGTATGTGAGCAGCTTCTGCAAAACCTTAAAAAAGATCCATGCTTGTTAATCAACTAGGACTAACACAGCTGAGGGTATAACAAGATTACTTTACTGACATACCTTCATTTTCCCACTGTACATGGGGTCTGAAAGGGCTTCAAAAGCTTCATTTTTGCACCGCTGCACAAAATCTGGGAACTTCTGAAAGACTTTTTCACACACAGAGCTTACATATTTCTCCTGGAATAAAAATGAATTGTTTGAATAAGTAAAATAAAATAAAAAAATCTCAACTACAGATTCTGAGGAAGAGATATGTACTATAATCAGCCAGATCAGATGTTTTTTTTACCTGTTTCTTGCTGGTACCTGGTGTAGACTGAAGCAGTGCTGCATGGTTGGCGACCTTCCTTAGTATGGTCAAGTAACTAAAGTAGAGCTCCATCATTTGAACACCTTCTGAATTTGCCTGCAAAATAAGAAATTCAATAATCTATGACAGCAATCTCTCATTAAGAAAAAAAAACTCCTGCATTTTTAGATTCAAGGAACTGATGATTTAAGCATACTATACCGCTGTGTACTAACGTGGTATAGAAAACTTTATGAAAAGCTACCAAGAGCTTGATAAGCCTACAATTAAGGAGGAAATTGTATGTTGTGTAATCATGAATAACACCACATGCTCAAAAACTGAATTGTGCAAGTCCTATAAAATCTTATATGTATCTGCATAAAGTAGCCAATCAGATTTCACTCAGCAGATTTGCAGGCGTTTTAAGGCAACAGAGAACTAACCTTATAACAGCAACCTCGACGTGTGCGCCCACTTTGACAGTCGCATTTCTCTGAAGATCTCAGCAGCAAGGTCACATCCTCAGTGTCCTGCACTGCCTGATACACACTCTGCTGAAAGTCTGTCAGTGTGCAGTACACCACCTGGGACAAAGGTGTTTTGGAGAATAGAAAACATGATAATACTATGTCTTTACATAACACTAAGTGGATAATCAACTGGGAGTTTTCAGACAAGAAAGGAGCATTACAACCATCAAGTTGGAGTCTTTTATTTACCCTGTCATCCTTCTTTGGCAGCTGTTCTTTGATCAGTTCTTTAGTTCTTCTGAAAAACCATGGAGAAATCTTCCTAACCAAGGCTCTGACAGTATTCCTCCCTGTGGCCAGGGCACGTTTGGTTGCACTGTGTCTTTGCCCTTGTTCAATGGGATATGAGAACTTGTTCTTGAAATGTCCTAAGCTGCACAGACAACCTGGAACGACCCTTAATAGAATAACAAATATTCATATAAATATGTACGGGACCACTATCAACACAGCAATTTACTGGAATGGGTTTTTAAGGCAAGGCAAGTTCATCTTATAGAGGACACAATTCAAGGTGCTCTATATAAAACATGAGAAGCATTACAGCCAGGTGCAGAAGAAGCATTAAAAAGTACATTAAATAAAGGAATAAGCAATTACCACTAATAAGCAGTTAACCTACCAATCCATGACACACCATAGTTCCTCTAGGTTGTTTTGTAAGATGGTGCCAGTGAGACCAATTCTGATCTGATGGAACAATAAATGAGAGTGTCAGAAGCAGCCTGAGTTTAAAACTCATTGGTACTATGGTATTACTCTGTAATATAGAGTCCAACACTTGTAATTGTGAAACAGCAGCACAAATACAAAAGCTATCTGACCTTACATCGCAACTCTTTCATTGCCTGAGTGATCTGAGAGTTTGGATTTTTTATCTTATGGGCCTCATCAACAACCACAGCAGACCAGTTTATCCTGCAGGGAGGTCAAAGATAATTTAGTCTTAGTGTGTGCAAGAGAAAAAAGAAGAAACAATAAAAATAAAACAGATTCAACAAGCACAATTACTGTATATGTATAGTTTTTGTACATGCATACAAAAATCTAATTGTTGTGCTGTATCTGCTATTCTTACTCATTAAATTGATCCAGATAGATGCGAAGAGTCTCATAGGTGGTGAGAGCGATCTCAATGCGGCCTTTCTTAATGCGAGCCAGCTCCTCGTCTTTCTTAAGTCCATGGACTATAACGCACCGGAAATAACCCCATGTGTCCAGTTCATCTTTCCAGTTATAAATAACCGAAAGTGGGGCCACAATGAGGAACACCTATAAAATATCACACAAACACTGAATAGTGTTGATGACAAAGCAATACTTTAATCTACTCCACATAACTGAATGTACCAGGCATTTAAAGAAAAAAATCTACTATTGCAGTTTATTTCAATACACACTTTGTTGGTACTATTTTGTTTCTTATGCGGTATCTGACTCTGCAGAAACTCAGGCCTGTTTTTTTCTATGTCCATCCACGTGCCTGTTTTGTGTAACACAGCAGCAAGAAAGCCAATGACCTGTGAGAAAAAGGTAGACAGAATGAAGGCCAGAGAATCACATTTAAAAACTTTTTTGAAGATGTTATGCAGTTCATGTCTTCTGTACCTGTACAGTTTTACCAAGGCCCATGTCATCTCCCAAAATGCAGCCGTTAGACTGTGTGTAGTTCTTGTAGATGAACCCGATACCTTCCCTCTGGTAATCCCTAAGATATCTGTTGATGGCATAAGGGACTTGGTCTTCATCACTCAGATCAAAGGGGATGCTGAGGCTGGGTTCAGTGACGTAGCCAGGAAACACAGGTTTCTCTTTGGTTAAATGGTTCAAGCCTGGTCTCAAGAGACTTAACACAGGTATGGGTTCCTCCTCTTGGGCATCTTCAGTGAATATCACCCATGCTGTGTCATTATCATGAGTGGAAGAGCTCAGTCTTTGGATAATGGCTTCCTTCAGGGTGCCATTTCTTGAGTTTGGAGCTAGACAGCAGTCACCTTCATGCCACACAACTGTGAAATACATTTACACTGGATTGATGTACAATGTTGTGGTGCAACAATAAATGAATCCCCATCTTCTTTCATTCTTTCACATTACGTGGATACTTTAAAACTTAATATTTAGATTTTGACAGTCTATTTTTGTTGATACATGCATGAAACGTCAAATAATAATCCACTAAATCAATATCATATCATTATCAAACTTATAATTTACACCGCTTTTTCAAACACAATTTCTTAAAAAGAAATCAATCACACAAAGGTAGATGTAAAACATGAATAACAATGGGGAAAGGACGAGTTTTGCAGACAATAGCATGAAAGAGGATGTGGAGCAGAGGTTTAAACATAAAAATGAATTAATAAATCTCCACAACTGTTTCCAGAAAATACAGATAATATACACTTAAAAGGGTTAATTATTAAGTTTCGTCCTCTAAAGGTTCCTTACTGAACATGCTAATCTACTTACAAACTCTGCTAAATGACAGTTAAAGTACATAAATCCAAACCAAACACTGGCAAGCTGCAAGGGCTTCTAATAATCTTAAAACAATGATATTGAAAGTAGTGCAGAATAAACATGCATTACAAACCTTTTTCAGCAGCAGAAGTTGAAGCCATCAGGATGCATGTACTCCTCTCCAGCTCTCCTGCCTTATGGAGGAAACACAGTAACTCGTCTGCTAGCGTGATTAGCTTAGTATACGAAAAGGAAAACTCTGGACAAAATTGAAAAAGAAACTCATATCTTCCAAAGTCAGTCGCTTATAGTCGGTCCCCAATTTCAGTCCAATTTGGCTTACAAAAAAGTAAAAGACGAAGAGTGAGCAAATTCACTGCAGTTACCTAAATGATTATGTATTTTAGCCATCTCTACCGCACTTTCAACATACACTATCGATTTATAAAAGAAAGTCTAAACATTTTAATTTTCCCTTTTAAAATGGCTCTAATGGTTATAATCCTCAGATCATTTATTTTTAAAAAAAATCTTCTTTTTTTTGGTCATGAATGTCCCTGTTGAAGATTGTGTCGAAAGTGCTGCATAGGATCAGAACTGACAACAATGCATTCTACAGTCGATTCTGATCTGTAGTAAACTTAATATACTTCAGTCCATAGTAGTAAATAGTATCTCTGACAGAGTTAATAGAAGCTAGAAGTAGTATAAAAGGCGAGGACTTAAGAAATTAATGATTTGGTATAGTTTCAATAAATTATCACAGCTATTTTGGTATTTAACCAAATAGACCTTCAGTTATCATAAACAGAGCAAGGAAACATTTTTTCCTGGACAATGAAATTCTTTGTTAAAAAAAACAAAAAAAAAACAAAAAACGAAAGAAATATAAATAAGTAAATAAATATCTTCATGAGATCTATATATGTTGTTATTTACCAGATTTGTTTCACATTCAAATCAAATCAAAACAAATGAAATCAATTTTTTCTGACATAACTTCATACTTTACATTTATAGACTTAAAAACAACATTTTACATGAAGCATATGTTGAGGGTTTATCAAAGTTCAAACTAAAATATTCAGTAGCTAACGCAAATTTATTTGTAGACCACATTTCATGTACAGGAAATTTCAAGGTGTTTTACATTGCAGGAAAGTACATTAAAACAGAAAAGGAAAAAATATATAATAAAAATTAAATGAATGACATCACATTTTTATAATCTTTTAAAATATATATGATTAATTGTTCCATCCCTTTTAATGAGAACATAAAGTCATGTTTTAATTAATAAATCAGCAATGATTATGAGAGATAATTATATAACAGTCACTGAGGAGGCTGTCTTGCTTTTGAATAATTGTAATTATGTCATTTTAAGCTTGATGCAAAGCTGGGATTTGATATTAACTTTAACTTATAGAAAGTTGTTTGTGTCATACCTTCCCCAAAGGTTGACTAGATGTCCATATAACTTACAAAACTAAGTTAAATGCAAAATGTTGTAGTGAAATGTTATTAGAAGTCAGTTAACATTTGTTTATTCACTTTTTCAGATTTCCAGTTTCTCAACAATTCAACAGGCTGTTCCGATCAGCATGAAGACTTTTCTCAGCTCTGGGATTTAAACTCAGTGTTTACCGTTTCTGATGACTTAGTTAAGTTGCAGACATTGCTATTAAGAGTTGTACATATTTTTTTAACTAAACTCTTCTGCCTGTTAATTTAGTATGTGTATATATTTGAATTGTCTTGGACCTGAAAAGCGCTTTATATAAATAAACTTGCCTTGCCTTGCCTTGCCTTTGTCTGGAGATTTTGTTCTGTACACCAAAAGTGATTTAAGATTTATTAGAAGCTTAATTAAATTCTGTGAAAGGAAAAGGACAAAGCTGAATTCTCTGAAACTTAAGTTACATAAAACATTTACCTTGGTTGATTTGAATCGTAGTCTCTGCATTTACCCATGGCAAAAAAAAGTGGGAAAAGGTTTAATTTATGGTGGTGATGTAAATCTCTACAGTGGATATGCTGCCAAAGCACTAACAGAGAAGATATATTTATTCAGAAAATGACACAATCATGGAGTCAGCCAGTAGTGCTCAACAGTCAAAAGAATACCACACAAGTCTGACCTAATACTTTGCATGTGGAATAAAACCATAACAAATATGGTTGATATGATGGCATTCAGTAAGGTGACTTTAAGGCTTTCTGTTTCCATGCTGTACAGACTTGTAAACACACAGTAACACTGTCTGTTCTCCATCCCTGATCTGACTTTCCCTAAACTCTGTCAATGACGCTACAGATGAAGCAAAACTAGGTCCACGTCTTGCCATGGTACACTGCCTTACAAAAATTGAACTTTTTGTTCCTGCTTTCTCAAGACTGGGAATTTATAGGGCAGCTGCTGCAGATGTTCTCATAAAGAAAGCCCAAACACTGATGTCAAACTGTTTACATTTTGAACTAGATCTCTCACACACTTGTTCTCTCACTGAACCACAAGGGCTTTTTTCTGGCCTCGTTCACAATAATACATTACCACTGAAGCACAGAAAGTTGAAGTAAATAGATCACTGGCTGCAGATAAGAAGTTTTCACAAACCGACATTTTCACATGACTTGATGACTTTGCTGAGTGACTGTCAAGTGGGCCATGGTGAGCTTTGATTTTCATTTGTGAAAAGAAGTGTTGGGTTTCAAACTTTAGAGGACTTTTGTTCTTGTGAAGAGCACTAAAAGATTTACTGACAGTGAAGTGGCCACATAAAACTGACTTCAATGTCTTGTATGGAATTATGGGGCTATATGATTGTCAGCTTATTTCAAAATGTTTTCTATTCTCAAGTTTTTAATTTAGTTTTCTTTGTTTTGCTGGCTAATCAGTGGGTTGTATATATCATACTCTTCCAAATTATAAATAATGTTCAGGGGTTCCAAGTGTCACTAGAAAAGAGGTCAATTGATCATTCGTGTCAAATGTGTACTTGGTCTTTAAAATTCTGGTCCAGGGCTGCTCAATGAGGGCCAAAATCACGCAGGTTTTCAATGGTTCCTCACTGTTTCCATTGTCTCACCCCAATTCATGATTTATGAGAGCTTAACATTTATTATTTCAGATTTCCTGTTATGAATCTGAATTGAAAGGTCTTCTAACTTTTGTTTTAAATAGTCCTTCAAAAATTACATTTTCACATTATTACAGTATTTATAAATGGAATTTGGATGCTTAACCTGGTCAGAAACAGGGAGATAATTAATATGAGGTAATGCTAAATGAGAGCAGTTGACAACAGTCTGCCCTGTGAACCAGATTGAAAAAAAGCCTTCTGCCACTTAGCAGTATTTAGTTATGTCCATGTACATAACACAGCTATGGTGTTTTGTCATCTACTGTGAAATTTTCCCACCAGCTTTCTGAAACCCACCGGTTTTATTTCTGAAGGAAATAAAATCTCTGCTTAAGGTGTTTCCTGCAACTATAGTTTTCATTTCAATGCAATTAGTCTAGCTAAATTAAAATTTGCTTTGAATAAAACATGGTTGGTGTTCTTAATTAGAGGTTGAAAGAAGAGGACCTGAATGGAAGTCTTGTCCTTCTCTCAAGACCTTTGGAAACACACTTTTCTTTCATGAATCAGAGGATCTGCAGAAGGCCAAAAGCAATAACGAGCTTGCCAAAACTGACAGTTTCAGCTTCATAAGCACTGATTGCAAAGATGGAAAATTCCTTGATTATTTAAGCTTTTCTCTTTTTTTTAGGTCTTCTCCCTCTTGCCCATTCGTTTACCAAAACCTTTCATCTATTCATGGTGTGTTCTGTTATTGTTTACCGCAAGAAAAAGGAATCACTTGAGTTAAAATGACAATATGTTTAGAAATAAATACATAAGAACACAGATGTGTGTTTTGGCCACTTTTTAATTTGATATCCGTACATTTGTGTGCATATGAGTACTTTAAAAGCATTAGGTGGGGATGGCCTAGGAGGCAATAAAGGATATTCATTCATTCATGATGAATCAAGTTAGAAAGGAAATCATAAGGAACATTCTAAGAACTTGAATTTTTCTTATAATTTGACATAGTTCCCCCTTTCTTTCTAAATATCTAAATATGTTCTTTTCCTATAAATATAATTTAACTAATATAATTTACATTAGTTTGAGTCTTTTTAAAACTGTTCTCTGTTTTAAAATTGTAAGCACAATTGCCAAATACACTCAGATGTGGGATGCTGTGCAAACTGCAAATAAAACAGAATGCAATGTTTGAAAACCCATATTTTATTCCCAATAGAAGATAAACTTCATTTCAAATGTTGAAACTGAGATATTTCACCATTTAATCAGGAACCAAACCTGAGTTTTGAATTCGCTTGGAAGTAGCCTAACAAAAAAGTTGGAACTGGTTGATGTTTACGATTGTGTAGTATCCCCTCTTCTTTTAACAACAGTCTTGTCCGAGAATTGAGCAGATGCTGGAGGATTGTTGTTCCACTCTTGGTCTAATGCAGAATTGCAGCTTCCTTCAGGCCCTGTCTTGGACCTTCATTGTTTAAATCTTATTAACACAATAAATTCTGATATTTGACATAGTGCAATACCATGATTCAACTTCCTGCACTGAAAAAAAAATCTGTGACAAAGACCCAAAACATGGTCATAGGACCAAATGTTAAATTACCCAATGTTTCAGCAGAAATTAGCATGTTGCTAAGACTGATAGTTGGAAAGAGTCTGAAGATATTAAAGGCCTCTATGTATTTGTTGATCAAAATAAAAATAATTTATATGCAATCAACATGTAGAGTAAAGTGGTCCTGTTAGGACAAAGTCCCCCAATGTCTGACACTGAAACCACTATTCAGTAGTCAAATTGTTTCTAGGCATCTCAGTGGTAACACAGAAGACAGAACATAACCTTTTTTGCCCCAAAGCATGAGTATCATTACCAAAAGGTTTTAAAGCAAGGAATTATTTTGTAAATCTACAGTAATCCAGCATTATAATACTATTGAGACTAAACTATTATAAGTTCACTCTCAGACACATGCAGACATATCCAATAACCATACACGTTGGAAAAAATACTCTAATTACAATGAAGGATGATTCCTGGGCTCCTGACCAATTCATTCATGAAAATTTGGGTTTGATCATTTTATTTGACACACAGAAAACACTCATTCTTTATAATAATTTTTTACAATATGAATCTCATCATTCAACATTATCCGATCTGTTCCACCCGCAAGACTTCTGATTGAATTATCTCTGAATGTCACAGTTCTACAACCTACGTAAAAGCCCCAGATGACCTGAATTTGATGGCTTGTCCCTTTTGTCCTGCAGTGAAATGGAAAACTCAGCAGGGCAATGTATTTACAATCAAACTGCCTCTCATTACGCTGCAACCCCATAGAGGAGCCTTTTGTTTGTCCACTTTGGCCACACTAAGCACATCAAACAGAAAGCATAACTGACAGTGGCAACTGTGCATGTTTGTGCACGAGTATACAATGTGCGCACTCTTGATTTTGTGTAGTTTCTGTTGTACTATCAAAGGCTCTGCAGGCCCTTTAAGACAGCTGATTAGTTGGCTGTCAACAAGAATGTTGAATCATGGGACGGTGGAGAAAGAGGGAAAAGACCCAGATTTTGGTGGTTTTACTCCACTCTGGCATTAACTACATTTCTCCAACAAGGCGTGGTGGATTTGTACAAAACATTTTATTTTACAATAAAATACTTGGCCACAAGACAACATTCCCCCCTCTTTTACTCTTCTGAATCAATTCTAACCCAATATGATCGCTGACTGGGACTCAAAGAACTGCATGACTGCACGTCTCAACAATGAGGCCACACAAAAAGCACCAGCTCAGCAGAACTGGATGTCCATTTCTGAAGCGTTTAAGCATGCAATTATATTCCCCTCCACTCAGTAATTCATAGTTGGGATCAGGGAGTACAACGTGGTGTCTGTAGTAGTTCATTCCTGGTTGGATGTGTGGACACAAGGGCTCATTGCTGTTGTGACTTGTAGAATTTAATTGCTATATTTTTGTGTAATATGCACCTGCATAGTTGGTAGATAATCTTACAATTTCTCATGTTCTAACTCCTAATGCTGTGGAAACAAAACAAAATGCCACAAATATTAACGGAATGTATATAGTGTTTTTTTTATTTTTTATTTTTTCTTTTCTTTTTGTCATTTCTCTTTTACCACCGGTAGTCCTATGTGTAATATCCTCCTGTGAATGTGTTTGCATATTTGTCTCAGTGTTTAATGGAATGTTATCCGGTGGGGAGCCTTGCTGCTGAGAGCTAGGCCATGCGTCCATGCGTGTAGCACACACTCGTTCCCCATATGGGGTCCAAAGGGGTTTGCAGGGCCAGGCCAATCCATGCTTATGGACCATTTCGCACACATTGCTTTCTGCTTCATGGCTGTACTTTATTTCTCCTAATGCAAGAGTCAGTCCTGGAAAACTTTATGGTGAATCGCAGAGGCGGGCCCCACAAGGTAGATAAGATCTACCTCAAAGGATTCACTAATCTGTATTTATTGGCATATTTCTATACAAATTTATATTATTTCCTTGATACAGTATGATATCGTCTCTATTAATTGGTCAATACTCCCGCAGCATTTGGTGAAGTTTCCAAATGCAACCTGTTGCAAAATTTAACCATAAAAATACATGAATAACAGTTTTATTGAAAACTTTTTAGCTGGATTCAATAGAATTCTTCTTCATCTAAAATAATCCTTCTTCTATAAAAACTTCTTGTTCTCATACTTCAGTAGAGTTTTTCAAATGAAAATATTTTTGCATTGTACTTCTTCCTCAGTTTTTGATTGACGTACACCTAATGGGCATAATTAGGAAGGTATACACGTCAAGACACAAGATTAAGGATGGATACAAGAGTTTAAAGTGTATTTTAGAGCAAATGAGTTTGAGTGGGATAGAAGAATTTGAAGTCAGATTAGCCTGCTTGAACCTAGTAATAAGGATGTTGGTCAGACAGGTCCAAAAGGAGCATAGATGTTTCAATGGGAGACTGATCCAAAGTTGTAGCCATTAATAAAGTACAGCACTAACCAGCTCTTTGTGGCAGACTGGCCAGACCAGGAACATGACAGACTGCTGGGAATTTGCCAGAAGGCACCTGAATGTCAAACCATGAGAAATAAAATCCCCAATTTGATTTTTTATTAAATTAAAGTGCTTGTTCTAATTTTCCAGTGGTGTGAGGAGGAAACAAGGTACTATGACCATCCTTACCATCCTAATACAGTAAACAACAGTGATGGCATAGTCATACTTTATGAAGGTTTGTTTGGGTCAGGGGCAAGGAAATTAATCAGGATGGATGAAAAGATTAATGAAGAAAAGTACAAAGGAAATCTGAGTAAAAACTTTCCCCAGACTGCTCACAGCAAAGGTTTAAGTCTCTACATGACAATGACTTGAAGCAGACTGCCAAGAAAACACAGTTGTAGCTTTGTGAATGTCCTGGTGTGACCCAGTCAGAGTCTTAACCTGAACCCATCTAAGTATCTTTGAAGAGACTTTAAATGCTTCCAGCTCAGCCTGGTTGAGCTTGAACGTTTCTGTTCAGAAAAATGAGAATGACATCCAAAAGATCGTTGCTGGTCCATTAATCCAAAGGTGAGCCAAACTGAGGGGTCTCAGAGGTTTGAGGCCAATGCCAAAGTTACTTTAAAATTTACTTTTAAAGGCTCAAATGAATGAGATTCTTCTTAAGAGTCTATAAGTTCCCTTAACTCTCCAGTCTCTCCCTTTTCCATCCATCCTTCTTTTCCACTGTTGCTACTTCAGTATGCTACACCATATCTCCTCCCCTCTGTCACCCATCCCTCCCTCTCTCATTTGGCCTGTGTGTGGTCTGGAGGAACTGTAAATCCTCAGCTCCCACATGGTGCCACCCAACGCGATGCCGAGGCCTCTTTATCCACAGTATCAACTACCATGTCAAACCAAGCAGGTCAAGGCCATTTGTGCCTTTATACTTCCTCCAAGAAACCTTAATGAACTCTTTCAGCTTGCATGGAAAGACAATATCTTACCACTTTGATATACAATAACCAGCATGTGTGCAGCCATTATGGATCTACATCTTCAAACAGTTTAAGTGTGTATGTATCAAAAGAAAAGAAAATGTCTATGTTACAGTTTTACTTCACTCACATCAGATGAGCTAAAGTACTCTTTTATCCACACATGCCTCTATGTTACATACACTAAGTTACTTTTGACCAGGTCTTAGTTATAGTCCATTCACAAAAGATGCAAACTTTTTCAAAGAATATGAACCTTTTTGTTTTCTTTTTTAAAAAGATCATGAGCTATTCTGCTTGCACCGGAAGAATTACCCGTGTCCTGGTTTGGAACCACTATGTTTCACCCTTGAAACTGTTAAGCCGCTTCAATGTTGTATAATTAGTCAAAGGGGCCCCTTCAACAAACAGTATCTCAGATTTATGCTTTCTTTTTGTTGCTTGAAAGACACAATTTGTTCACACTCATTGCCTTTCACCTGGATGTTCCTACACTGATCCAACCTATGTCCCATGAACACACATACTGGTGACAGAGAGGGATTAATGTCATTCAGCTCTCAGGCCCTGGGAACAGTGGAGGCGTGGAAAAATAAAGCCTAAACTCTTTGCCTGCTGGCTGGGTGGTCTCAGAGGCACAAATATCACACTGCAAGTGACCATCCTCTCTGCAGTTCACATCAGCATTTTCAAACAAACAGAGGGGCAGAACTGACTGCCAGAATGGAGATAGAGGCATGCAATAGTGCCTCCAAGACCTCCCCTCTGCTTCCATCAACCCCGGGCTGCAAGAGGAGGTGAAATGTAGAGAGAGAAAGCAAACCATGATGAAGAAGGAGCGATGCTGAATGGATCATATAAAACAGTGGGAATGAGCTAGGAGATAGGAGAGAAGGAAAGGAAGGTATCCATAGAGAGGAGAGAGAAACTTGCACCACTGTGTGTGGTCCGAAGACCTCCAGGCTTGTTCTGTGGCAAGTTTGTCCTTCCTGGGCTCAGAGAAGGAGCAGGAATTAAAGAAAAAGACAGAAGTCTGCACAATAAAGGGAATGTTTGTTTTTCCCTGTGTATGGGTGTCCCTGGATGAACTCTATAAGCAAGCAAACATTGTCATATTTGGCCTACCATGGGGAGATTACTGTAATATTTGCAAATATATCATATGGCTTGATAAACTGTTCTTCTCAGCAGGAGATCATCCAGAAAGAAAGGAGCCCCTGCTCGCTGACTCATTGTGACACAGGATTTTCCAAATGTGTTTGATTTTCAGTGTGAAGGCTTAACAAATACATGCACATTCTATAAAGAGCAACAATATGAGCCACAATATACTTGGTACAATGTAAAGTTATGTAGTATATTGCACATTATTATCTGTAATGCTAGACTTTTCTCTTGGTCTGGTTCAAATCTTGGCTTGTGTGGATTCTTTCATCTCGCAGTCCAAAAGCATACATATTAGTTTAATTAGTCTAAGTTAGAAGCAAAGATGAGCATGAATGCTTGTTTGTTTCCCTGTGATGGACTACAGATTTGTTCAGAGTGTATCATGCTATCACCTAATCACCTAATATTTGCTGGGATAGGCTCCCAGGACCTTGTGTAGGACTTGGTTTATTCGTTACATTCACCACTCAGTGCAATTTATATTTTCATCCCAAATTTAAGCTGCAAACTATGAAGGTGCTGTCTTTGATGACTGATGCATATGCAAGGAATTTCAAACTTGCAAAAAATGACTTTGGACTTTTTTTATTTAATGTACTGTAAATATCAAACCTCACAAGAGTGAGGTTTGATATAGAATATGAACTTCAAGTGAGAGAGATGTTCTGCTGGGTTTATATTTCTTTATCTTTCAGTGACACTATCACATGCTCATGAATGTAATGAAATGAATAAAAAAAAACAAAGGAATTGATTTAAAGTTCTGTCATCACTGTGTCTCTACACATAGGCCTTATCATTAGACATTAATGTAAGTGTTTCCTTTTGGTCATTTAAACACCCTGAAGATAATTTCCCTTGTGCTCATATCTGTTAAATATGGTGTTTAAAAAAGAACAAATAAGAGGTTTTATTGCTTTTTAGAGCTTTCAAACTTTTTTTAACTGAGGTCATGATGAACCTTTAACACTGAATTTATAAGGAACAACTAAACCACTCTAAAGACAATAAGATGTGTGTGACTTGTTCACTTTTGATGAACCTGAGTGATATGTATAATAAACTCCAATACCAATACACGTTTCTAGTTAAATGCAGTAGTGTCACACTTACATATAGATGTAGCATGTTCAAAACCCCAAATACAGTCCACAAAAATCAGCAAAAATAAACCTTAAAAACTTTTCCAGCAAGATTTTGTTTCACTATGATGAAATGTGGATTGTGTGTCAGTTTAAGGTTGCAGACTACACAGACCTAAAGTAAAAAGTTACCTGCTGAGCAGACAGGGCTATATACAAGTCCCCATCAAATAAAGATGCTGAGTGGAGTGCATTAGTCATTTGTTCAGTAAACAAAAGTTGACATACTGTACATGTGTACATGCTTATACACAAAAAAACATTTCACATGTGGAACTCCTTTCAAACACCAAATCTATTAAAAAGCCTTCTTGATCATTAGATCTTATTCCTTATCTCTCTATTTTATATTTTATTTCTGTCCTACAGAGACATTTAAAATTAACATCACTGTTTTTAAATGAGTAAAGATGCATGGACAAAATGAAGCTATCTGGAGAACAGATATAGTGACTATGTACACATTGAAGTGATTTATTTTGCACATCTGATGTCAGTTTTAGTGATTGTTATTTAGCATCTGGTTTACGGCTTTACACAGATCATCTGGGGCTTGTGTCACATCCAAGATATCAGTTCCTTTTTTGGACAGTCTCTGAAACCAGATACTTATCAAATTAGGATATTTTTAATAAGATAGTTACATCATCACAACAAAGCACCTGAACATTTAGAAAACACCATGGTGTTTGCATCCTGATACTATATGCCACATCTGAACGCATTTATCTGACATGCATGCAGAATCGCTTAGGATGAAGACACCTGCAGTCAAACACTGATGTATGCACGGCGTATTTATTAAGTCAGGAATGTTTCTCAGAATTAGAGCATATGCTGAGGTCATTAACCACAGCCCCACATGGCTATCAGTGCAGGCAGGATGTTATGTCTGAAATATCAGCGTCCTCATCAAGCTGACTCTGTGACACACTCTGCAAGAGAGCTCTGACCCAAATATAGCAGCACACTCAAAAAAATCAATGCATAAGAACACAAAAATGTACACATACACAACATGCATCAATACATCTGGTCGATGTTCTTGCCCACGACACAAAACATCATTTAACTTTCAATTTCAAAACCAGCTTTTAAGGTTTCCTTTTGTCCACTGATTCCTGCATCTAAATGGACATCAATGGTTGATTCAGAGACAAACTCTTGTACAGTTGTGTATTCCCTTAAAAATGAGGTGAAGAGGTATTAGGAAGGCATAAGTAAAGAGCATGGAGAGTTTTTTATATTTATTCTGGCTATTTATTCAGTAATGTCCACCGGCCTATTGTCAGTCACGAGTCTGCACATTTAAATGGGTTATAGCAGTAGAGACGATGCCCTGAGGGAGCCCACTGATCTCTTTAGAATATTTTTCTGCTTTCTGTGAAAGGTGTTTAACAAGCTTACATGCATGTGTATGAGTCTGTAAACCAATAGTGATACAACAAAATTTATAATGGTCAGTTTCTTTAAATTGTTCGATTTAATTCAATTCCGCTTTATTTGTATCGTGCCAATTCAGGAAAGTTTCATTTCCAGGCACAATCTGATTGTCATACATTGATTCATCCAAGCCATTTCATAACAAATAGTCTAGTGAAAGAAACCAGCAGACTGCATCAAATCTTCGATCCATCATCCTGAGCGTGCTAGAGTCGACGGGGGAAAGGAAAAACTTCCTTTTAACAGGATGAAAAACCTCCAGCAGAACCTGGCTCAGGAAGGACAGCCATCTGCCTCGACTGGTTGGGGTGGACAGGACAGAAAGAGAGACGAACTCACAGCACATTTGATCCAGCGAGATCTGCTGAGAGGAGAAGTTGTGCCAGTTATGATTTTTATTCTCGACTTAGTTTTCATATTGGGATTTCTGGAGCAAGGGAGGGCATTTTCGAAGTATTTTTCACCATGAAAAATGTTTTTATATGCTCACTTGTATCCTTTGCAATTGAAACATGCACACACAAACGTCTTATTATATTTTGGGAAATAATAAGGTAGCTGGAATAGAAACCAACATGTAGATCTAGGTTTAAAAAAAAAACTTATCTGTCTTAGTTATGAGAAACAAAACATGAATAGACCAAAAACCTGCTAACTTTTTTTCTATGTGTACAGAGATGTGAATAAAGAGGTGTCTTGTTCCATGTAAACAACTAAATAACCACAGCAAAGGAAAAGAAATTCAAAGGAAACTTGATGCAGCCTGGATTATTTTTTATTCACACAGGAAAATGTCCTCTCATGAAAATGAGATTACACTGATCATTAGTGCAGACAGTTAAAGGATCATGTCAAACTTCCTCAGCTGTAAAATCCCGCAAAAAAAAGTCTATTTCAGAGACTTAAAAAAAAGTTTCCCAAATTAACATTTACAGTCATTTAGACATAGTTTATAGGACTTCACTGAAATGAAAAAGTATTTTGCATTCACATGGCCTAAGTCACTAACAACATCACCTTGATGTTTTTGTGCAACACTATTAACTTTTTGTTGACTGTTTAAGAAAAATGCAGGTACTTGTACTGGCAATACATGCAAAGCTCTGAGGAAACAGGCCCATCTTAGACATCAAGTCATGGATGGAAGAGAACTTCCTAAAGCTCAACTAGCTCGGTTCCATTAATCTGTATTACTTGTGGACAGGTGAATCTTCCACATGACTGTTTTTAATATGTACTGTGTATACTGAGCATGTGTGTGATTGCGTGTGTGCGTGGGGCGACAGTGTTTCTGGAGGTCGGAGGGGTGGGTTATTTTATCTCTGTGAATCACTTAGTGTTGCTTTTTTGTAAGGGCTACATAAATAAAGTTTGATTTGATTTAAGTAATTTCAGTAGTAGCTGTTTGACTAAAATGGTAATTTTTGTCACATTTGTTATCAAGGTTTTGACACCTAAACTCAACCATTTGGGATACAAAACCCACTATCCAGCCTTGATGCTCTGAATTTTTTACTGTCCACAAAGGGGTACCACTGGGTTCTGTATCAGGTCCCTTCTTATTATTTATTTATATTTCAATAATCTGATTTATGCTGATGAAACAGTTACTCACTGCTATGGACCAGCTGTTTTTCAGCCCATTGAATTCACACAGAAAGCTTTTGTTGTTGTCCACCATTCACTTCACCTGAAACTTGTTCCCAATGCAGACAAGACTAAACCTTGGTTGTTTTTTAATTCAATACAATGCCTTTGAATGATCCCATCAGGGATCTCTTGAAGGAAGTTAAATAGATTAAGGCAATATATATAAAAAATTTGCCAAACAATGGTTCAAACTTATGAATATCTGGATGTACTGATTGATGATTCACTTTTATGGTGCATTAGGAGCCCCAATGCAGAAGATGAAGCAAAGATTGGGTTTTTATTTTCTAAAAGAGTTGTGCTTTAATGTAAGGCCGTTTGTGGTTGTGGTCTTTCTGTTTGTGTTGAATAATGGAGATCTTCTGAATATGAATTATTCTACTTAATATCGTTGAATGTCTGAAACTTTTCAAAATATTTATCTATGTTTCTTTTTTGTTTTTACAAATTGTAAGATACCTATACACCTCACAAGTTACACTTGCCTGCTTTGGCTACCTAAAAGATCACTGGTATACTAAGAAATACTCTGTATATTTCTTGCTTACTTGCAAATCTTAATTGCACAGATGAGTGCTGATTCTTACTTTTTCCATTCCATTTTTGTCCCAAATGCCTGTACTGAAGTGGATAAAGAGGCTTTGTCTTCTCTACATCGTTTGTATGGAAATGTTGCAGAAAGATTGAGAGTCAACCAAGCTAATTTCATTGAACACATGGAGAAAAGATGGGAGTTCTTCACTCCACTGCCTGCACTCCACTGCCTTTTTTATGACTATAGTTTAAAATGTTACATTTTTATAAATCCAATTTAATCATCAATTTAATCATATATAGGTCAAAAACAGAATAGTTTGCACTGTTAGATCTTTTCTATAGCTGTGATGCTGTAATGAATTTTAAATCGGCTGTTTGACTGATAATGTACTCAGATCTCAAACAACCTGAGCAAAGTCATTCTTAAGTTATAAAAAACTGAAAGTTTGATGTTCAATCCTGTGTTTTGTTTTCATTGATTTTAACGGTCTCAATATTACTAGGATTCGATCCTCTGAGAAGGACAAGATTTTATTATTTGTTTTTTTGTTTTTATACAAATTATTTTGAAGCCCAAGGTGAACTCTTGCCTGTAGCCACGATTCATACAGATGTGTCTGGTTGGGAGATCTATATATGTGTGTTGTAAGGTCACGTCACCATATTTACCCACTTGTCCATCTAACAAGACACATTACCATTTCCATCCTGCATGCAAGAATGTTTATGATACTCTGTTAAATATAATGATGGCTTGGTTTGTCTCTATGAATTAAGGCCCTGCCTATAAAAAGAAGAAGAGGATGTTTCCTTTGGGCAGCACAATGGTTTTTACACACAGTGCTGGAGAGCTATAACTGTGCTTTGTATGTATGCTGCGACTTCACAATGTCTGTCTGTTAAAAACAAACCAGAAACCTATTTGATATTCACTGATCTTATTTTTATTTTTTATTATGAGATGTTTAAGTGAAGTTATGTTCTGACATTACTCTTTATAGGGTGTTGCTGCATGTTTTTGTGCAACCGCACTTCTCAAAATAATGGGGGAAACCCCACAAAACTCTAGTTCTTGGATGAGAAATTGTACAGATATGCCTCTTCAGACTTTAGCTCTTTTTTTAAGCCAATGAAAGAAGCTTTACATGCTCCTAGTGTTGGATGAATAATTATACAGATGCCAGTTACTATAAGTCCCCTCCTATATGATCCAGTTTAATCAGTATATCACACACATACAAATAAATATATCCTTTTGTAAAGATTAAAAGAGAAAGGGGACATTACTGTTTCATCCCTGTTAACTCTGTACAGACAATACAGACAGGTTATGAAAAGGTTCACATACTTTGAGAACTTTTTCATGGTTTTATTTTCCAAAGTGTTTCGCCCCTTTTAAAGCAGATACTGTTAAATGTAACCATTTTCAAACAGAACAATAGTGGTCACTGATCGATTACATGAAGACATGGCCAGTGATGAAAAGATTATTTCTTTGGATTGCATAATTAACTTATTAAATGTAGCTACATGGGTTAATAAAGACAAAGAACCACTGACAGAGTAAATTATGTTATTCTAGTGCAAATTTATGCAGGGAAATGTTGTATCCTGGTTTCCAACTGCAGGTTGACTTGAGATTAACTTCCTTCTTAAACATTGCTCCAGAAAAGCTACACTGCCTCATAGCAGTGGTAGTCCCAGTTCCAGACTCCATACCAAACCTCCAGTGGTCTTTTCTTAATGGCTTTATAAGAAGAAGAACTCTTTTGGTTTCAAGTAGAGGGCCTAATCATATTTAAATGTAATGGCCAATGAGAATTATTATGTGTAATGCCAACAAATGTTATGTCAACACTGTATTCCTCTATCCTATTTAGAGATCTGATGTCTTACTTGAGAATGATGGTAAACCACATAGAAAGCATCAATTTGACACAAATATCTCAAACCTTGGGAAACGAAGGCTCCATCTTTGCCCATAGCCACATCACTTAATTACACATCACCTGTGGAATGTGGATAAATCTAAATGCATTATTTTAAGAGGTGATCAGGCTCTCTGTATGTAGACATTTCTTCCACAGAATGTCAGTCTTTTACATACCATGCTGTTGTTATCCCTTTGTGGCATGCAACAAAATAACCAAGCCTGGCGGGTCCCTCAATCAGAGTCCAGGGCCAGCTCGACCAGACCCAGATGTGGCTCCTGTGATTCTGATTATGTTTGTCTTGTTTACAAATGCTGCTTAGAGCAGATTCCTTATGTTCAGTCCTTTTTTTCTCTCCTTCTGATCTATACACAGAGACTCATTCTGACATAAACTGTGAACAAAGAGGATTTTGGTTCTGGTATAAAAGGCTTTGTTTGTCAGAAAATGATGCTCAGTGCTACGGTTTCTGGCATCAGAACAGCACTGGGATGTTGTGAGAGTTAACTTGTTTATTCAGGAGGAAAATATACAGCAGAAATCTCTCTGTAAAAAATTTGATTTCATGCCATTGTCCAGCTGAATTTACAGAGAATACAGTATGTTGTTGGTGATACAGACCTGGCACTATGCCCCTCCACTTCCATCTAATGTCAGTCAAATCAGCCTCATTGGTCCCTCACAGTCACTTTAGTAGAAAATGACATAATATTCCGAGAATTACTCAACTTTATCACACAACAACATCTTAAAGGTGAACCCATACTTTTACCTGGCAACTAACTAATTAAACATAGATGGGTATGTGTTCAAGGTAAATAAGTTGGTGCCAGTCTTGGTACCTAAGAGCCAAATTCCCTGTTCCCTTCAGGTAATATTAGTTGAACCCCCTCTGTTATATTTTCTGGAAGTAATTATCTTCTTGGAGAAATGGATGAGCTTTGTTTATCTTGACTGATGTTAATGCATTTTTCCGAGTTGGAAAATTTAATACATTGAATTCAAAATAAATTGTGATAAAGTATTTCTAACTATTTGGAAGGGAGGTTGTTTGAAGTAGGCTACGCATGAGTCAGCATTATCTCACCTGCAACAGAAAGAAAGTTTGAAGAGTTATGATGGAAGGATGATGGATGAGCCAAGCTAACTGTTGTTTAGAACAAGGACACAAAAAAAAACTTTCATCGCTTTCAAAACTTTCAAAAGAATTTCATAGCAAGTTTAGCAAAAGTGAAATATGATGATTTTTAGATGTGATTTTCGCATCAAACAGTTTATTTACTATTTTCTGTTTGACCTGCTTTGTTGGTCTGAGCCAGTGCGTCCCACAGGTGATCTGATGAGCCCATCAAGGGTTGTATAGAGAACATGTCGATGAGTTTGCGCTTTTCCAAGCTCACAGTTAGTATTTCATAATTAGACCACCAAGTCCTTCACAGCTTATGCATAAAAAGTTACATTGCCATATTAACATGCATATTTTCTTCCGATATGTTGATGGCTCAGCCCAGACTCCTGGTTTTCCTCTTTTATTGAATCAATCAGAAAATATGTTATGCTATTTACCAACAGACTTTATCATTTCAAACATCTTTAACCCATCAATGACAACTTTATTTTACGCCCAGATGCTGCTGAGGCAAAAAAGAGGATTTTTGCTTAGCATTCTGTCTTTCCAGCCTGTTTAAACATGCAGTAATGCTCCACTAGATTGGGGCGTCTCCTTGTTTGCTGCCATTAAAATGTTATGATGTGATAATAGATATCTGTGCTACAGTATTTGTAGTTTGGATGAAGGAACTAAAGTTCTCCTAAAATATTTGGGTTTACACTCTCTCATCGTGTCCCTTATAGAAGATAAAACCTAGAACAATTTTGAATCTCCCATTTATCCAAAAGCAAAGACATATTTTTAAACAAGTTTCTCTGTATACGAGTACATGATGACTTTGTTTCTCATTGTTTGACATTTCTACATTACACACCAGCATGGTGGTGAGAGGACAGATGAATGTGTGTTTATCTCATGTCCACGGAGCCAAACCTGCATGTGATCTGTAATAGGAGCTCTGAAACCAATTTAATCCGCATGACTTTTACTTTTGTTCATTTTTACATCTCTCCTTTAACTCATATCCAATCACCTTCCCTCTTTGGTACTACTTATGAAGAGAGATGATGGCAGCAGGCATACACAGTGCTGCAGCTACATCACACTTAACTAAACAATAGAAATCTCAAAAAATGCTGCTCTTGAATCAATCAGATGGATTTCTAAAAAGTTCCGAGCCTCCTGAGCTAGCAGCACCTTTTCTGCATAAAGATTACTGCAGATAGGTTTTCAGCTGCACGTTTTGTATATACATAACAATTCTTGGCAGTCTCTGGAAAGGCAAAGCAATAATTAAAGTACAGTCCATAAATACTGTCATCCAGCTGTGTTTACATTCAACCATTCCATTTAGAAATGTCAAGTCAGACCCTCTTTTTCTCCATTTACCAGCTCCGTCTGCCACCGCAAGTATCCTCCTTTATCTCATTTCATTGCTATCACTTATTCACTTGATCTTATACACCTGGCTTGAAAACAGCTGCATTATGCCTTTGCTTTTAAAAAAGAAAAAGGGGGGGGGGGTCTTGCTCATCATCCTGTAGCCTTGTGCTCAGCTGTGATTATGGTAAAACATTCACCACTAACAATTTTGGCCAGACTGTGTGAGACATATAAAAGAAAATGCCCACATCTTGACCAATGTGCATAAATTAGCTAGATTGTTAGCAGGCAGTAATTAGAAAACAGGAATTATAGCTGCAGGATACAGGCTGGGGTAATTAGGACAGCTATTTTCCTCTTGCTCTAGGCAGACCTCACAGCAAGTCTCACCAGACTTGAACCAAAAACAGCCCAGATGCTCAAAAGACATGACACAGAAACACACACAGATAGACCCACAGGAATGCAGGAGGGATATTCATGTGACAAGAATACAGACGGATGCAGATGTCCAGCAAGGCAACCTTAAACGCCCCTCTTTGTCTTGACTAGAGATGTCCCAGATTAAACAGTGTTTTGGTTAATTGGCCACTTAAGCTATGACCTCATGGTACTTTGGGGAAAACAAGCAGATGATGACTGGGATGGCACATTGATGAGCCAAAAGAAAGTTGATGCAGACACAGTGGTTTGGCTGCAGATGGTGTCAATGCATTTGCCTTAGGCACTGCAATTGAAAGATAGGATTATTAATATTTACAGTCAAATGCCTTAGACTAGAGGAGTGCTTGAGAGCAACAATATACAAAAGCATACCCAACTTTTCACAGCTTATGTGTTCTCAAATGTGAGGGTCTTGCAGCTGAATTATTGTCATGTTGTCTAAATGCCAAAATTCCAACCTAACTGAAGTAAATAGCATCATTAAAAATTTTAGAGACAGCAAATTAAGACAGTGTCAAAGTTAAAGTCAAAGTTACTCTATTCCTTAGAGGAACTTCACTTTGTTCACTATGCTATCAGGTACACCTCAGAACATGTACTAGTATTCTAAACCTTGCTAAATACCATTTTATCCACACTAATACAGTTCTTAAGCCGAAACTGTAAACATCTATCCATGAAAGGAAGCAGTACCTGACACACCACAGCCTCTGGCGTTCCCAGAATGGCTGAAGTACAAAGTTATTATAAGTGATAGATTTTCTGTGGCGGACATTAACCATAAGTGGGAGATATTTAGCTGAGGAAGAGGAAGATAACCTTCCATGGTGTGTGCCGTTGGTACAAATCTTCTTAATGAAGGTTGATGCTGCTTGTTTATGAGCGTGAATTCCATTGAGGAAGGTAACAGTTCCCGTTGTTGTTAAGACTTGACTGAACAAGAGGTCTGGGTGAGTAAACAGAGGTCTGGACAGCTTATTAGGTTCTTACCTTTAAATGTGTCACTTTTTCCAGTAGGATACAGATGCAGTTCAAACAGAAGTTTGCACCCTTCCAGCAAGCTCAATGTGTGCAGGCAAAATGTGCAAGAGTGCCAATGTAAGAATGTATAACAACGATATTTGTTTGTGGGTGTATGTCAGTGAGTCAAAATTTCCTTTATCCCTGCATACAATATAGACAAATGAATTTGTTGAGAGGTAAAGTCCATCTGTTTGACTGCTCCTTCTGCCTATTTTGGGCAGACTTGGTTTCCTGCTTTTTTCGAACCTCATATTTCTATGGAGCCACAGCACTGATATTGTATTATAGTGCTTATTTGTTGAGGCCATGTATATACATTCAGGGCAGCACACATTTCCTGTTAACATTGGAGAGTTCCAAAAATTACAGCTTCTCGGGCCAGTTCTGCAGAACAGAGCCCTGCCTTGTCTAAATATCTGCCAGCACCAACAATGTCTAACCCAGATCTTTGGGTACATTTTGATGAGATGGGTACTCTATGTCAAAACGAGACTAATAGGGCTTAAACCCCATTAGACTTTAACAGAAAATGCTGTTTTTTCAATTTTTGATGACACATTTTTGGTTATGTTTTTTTCTTTCTAGCTTTTGGTGAAATATGGTCATCAAGACATGGATATAAATCCCCAAACACACCCTCCAAGAAACTGGCAAGTCAGATTCTTTGTTCTGTCAGAAGCATAAATCTTCTTTTTTGTTAGTTTGTTTTGTTTCATATCTTAAAGGGCCACATATTCAGATTTTGGTTGTCAGACTTTAGCCTGCAATTTCAACTGCAGATTTGACCCTTTTTAAAAAATATATAAAACCAGCCAAATATGAGCTTTTTTGTAAACTCAGTCCTCATCTCTGTGTTGCTGCTCAATGGGAAACGGTGGAATTGCTCTCTTGGACCCCTTCAGAGCTGCTATGATTGCGCACATAAAGCCTTTCAGAAATTAGGAGAGGTAAACAGAGGCCAGGAAGTGCTGCAACCTGTCAAACAGCTCTGTGTATGATTGAAGACAATCATGAGCTCAAACATAAACATCCCTGCAGGCTCTCGCATGCACTCAGCCTGTACTGCCTCACAGGCAGCTGTGCTGGAGCAGAGGGAGCCAGTAGCTGAGGTGATTGAGGAGGAGGAGATAGTTTTATGCCTGGGCAGAACTATTGAAAACATTATGTATGTCACTTGTAGGTGGAGGTGCGTTGATGGGGAGATTTTCTTGTGTGAAAGTTTGCACACAGAAACACATTAAGAAAAATCCGGCTTAATCCAATTTTGTCTTAGTTGCATGCTCTTGGTGTTGATAATATTACTTGTTGCCAACATTTGTACAACAAAGTGGAGGAACATTATACATCTGAGATCAGGCATCATGGTTATCCATAGAGCTGGAAAAAAAGCAACTGGATTTCCTTTTCTTGGTTCATGAAAATGTTTCACCTCTCAACTGAAAGACATCTTCAGATCTACTGTAAGGATGCTGACTAGTGAAAACAATAAACCCCTTTTTGCTCCTGATGCATCACCGTGTTTGTGATGAGAAGAAAGGTTGGAAGAATGTAAGTGTGAACATGGCTTGGACTGTAAAAGCAGTTTCATTAATTTATTGGAAAGATGACAAAGTGCTTTAGAAAGTCAGAATCACTATACCTCTTGAGGAAAAGGCAGGTGAGTGAAATGAATGGTAATGTTGATGTGACACTGAAGTAGCAGTTTACAAGCTAGTTGTCAGTCAGAAACCTGGTTTGATAATCAATCCTGAGGTTGCAGTTGCTGAAATAAATTCCAGTGGTTTGTGTTTTATACAAATAGGAATGGACTTGTCTGGCAAAGTATGCAGTAAACATTTCAAGAAGCTTTTCCATGTTGAGGCCTACAATCCAAGTGATGTTTACCTTCGTTTGCAAACTCCAAAGCAAATGCTGAAACTTTTTTTCTGAAATCCTAAACCAGAACATTCAAACGATAGTATGCTTTATGCATTTTGTGATTGTATATTTATGAGTCCTCCTTTTCCACTGCAACAGCATTCTGAGGTGATGCATAAAGTTTCCCATCTATGTTTTCATGACCCTTTACTGCTGTTTTCTGCAACACTTACAGTCTGAGCAACTTCTCTGCCTCCCATTCACAGAGCATCTTGAATGTTGATCTAAATGCACAATCTGCATCTATCTGCACTTTTATAATGATTTATATTCCATGTCAATGTCATGATTTACAGTGAGATCAGGATGAGATCAACATGAATAAAGTATGTACATTTAATAGTGGTTTGATATTTTATAAATCTTACCACTAGTAAAAAAAAAGCTGCATGTTTTAAAAAGTCTGCTTCTCTTAGTAAATGGAACATATCACATGATTTCTATCACCATGAGCCACTCTTCCCTTTTTGTAAGAGGAATGAGGGAAAGACAGAAAGCGGGAGACAGGACATTCTTACTTAATTGGGATCTTGAGCACATTTGTTTTCAATAAAGAGGTGTGCTTTGTTTGCATTCTCCCCTTTTTTCCAGTTTTTTCCCCCTTTCCTGTCCTTGTTTCCAATGCCCTTCAGTGACTGCCTGCACCACTGCTCTGTCTATTCTTATGGGCAATTGCAGCTGCCCAAACAAATACAACTTACTTTGCAAAATCTGGCCATTGATTCTAAATACAACAGCAGGAATACATTATTTAAAAGAAGGACTCGGGGTTCGAAGCTGGTTATTATTCCAAAGAATGGAAATACACTTTAAAAAAATCCCCATATATCCCTGCAACAACCTTCACAGGGAATCTGCTAAAAGGAGAGACTGATTTTGACGTGTTAGTAATGTGTTGGCACATTTCTGCTTTGAACTGTAATCCACCTGCAAATCATAAATAGGCGCATGCACTCGGTGAGGTTTTTCTGCTTTTTTCCTGTGGCTGCTAGCCAGCGAGCAGCCTTGGGGGGGTTTAAAGGGCCCCGCTAAAGGTCAAAGAAGGTGATAGGCTGATGAAGTAATTCTGGGATTAATGCCCAATTGCCTAATTCCCTTAGTTCCTTAATGAATACTTTATCTTCTTTTCCTCATAATAAATGTGTGTTGCTGTGGAAAAGGATTATATAAAGATAAACAGTAATTTCCAGGTTCATATTCCGCATCTTTTAAGCCTCAAAATCATTTTCAAAAAGCCTAATTATTGATGAGAATATAACAATTATCCTTGAATCTAACAACCACCCAAATTAAAGCATAAATTATGCTGGGATCATGCTGGTTGAATGTTTCTCTCTTTTTCACCTTTGACACTGTGGCTGTTTTCACACCTGCCCTGCACTAAATTTTTGAGACATTTTCCAGAGAAGCTGCATGTGAGAATGGAGTTTAAGCAGTCACGTATCTCCAAATAACTTCAGACAAACAGTCTAGCCCTGCATTGATGTAGCAGTTAATCTGGTAACCCTATGGCAAGCATTTTCACATGTCAGCATTACTAACTTCTTTGCAAAAACCTGTTCACTTTCTCATCGATAATGCATCCAAATGAAGTTAAAGTATCAAGACAAATGCAGTTATAATTCTGTCATTAGAGGGTAAGCCTTAGCCTCTTTTCCTTTTGCACTGTAAACAAAACATTGAATTTTCTTTTACATCAGGCATTGCGTCCTATGCCCTCTATTCAAGCACCACTGGAGCTTTTTCTGTTTTTCTGGAGCATTTCCTGTTATGAAAACGCATCTCACATGAATACCTTTATGCGGAGAAGTGCATGTGTGAATGAGTAGAGGGAGTTCATAACTGTCTGTCAACACATTCTTCACTTAGTCTCTGGAGTTCATGCTGGCGAAAGGTGAGTTTTCCTGCACAAACAACACACAAACAGGGATGTCACAGAGTTTACATAAGAAGGCTAATTAGCATTAATACAGTATTTTATATAAAGGATGAAGTGCACTGTATGCGGCAGGCTTTGTTTTTTCTGATCACAACTCGGGGATAATGGCTAGTTTACTCCCTGTGACTGGACTGTTGAAGTCAGGTTAGAAAAAAATGTATAACAGCAGCACCACTTTGAATTTTAAAATCAAGTTTCAGGCCATGTGGAATGATAAGACTATGCACTATGCAGAGTAATAGATCTAAAGGTGACCTGAGTTGACTTGTTTCATATAATACTGACAAAAATCTTAATTTCAAACACATGCCTGCAGCTACGAAATGAAAATAAGCTGATCTGGATCAGTTTTTCTTCCTCAAGTGAACAATTAGTCCATCTGATCCATGTTTGTACATACTAATGAAAAGACAAGGAAAGATCCTCATGTTTGGTCAAGGGTGTTTTGGCATCATATGTGCATACGTGTTTCATTAGTTCACACAGATGCTTGCAATATAATCTCTCAGAACATTTTTACTGGCAAAACTTTACAGCCCCTACACTACAGTATTGGAAGGAGTGGACCATTTTCCACAATGACCCACGGCACTGTAATGGAATACTACAGTGGTTCTGTCACGACAAGAACATGAACACGTCTAGCACAGATACCATCCAGGAGTTACAGCTCTTGCATTCAGTCGGGACTTGTTTTCCCAAGACAAGCTTGGTTCTATTCAGAGGCATTAGGGGGCATCACTGCTTAACTTTGTTCCCCTTGAAGGCTTTCTCCCACTCAGACACCAAGGCATTGATATCCGATGCCCCTAAAGCGGGATTATTGTGCAGTCCAAGTGGTGGTTTCACCAGGCCAAACCTTGCAAGGACAAACTAAAATATTTATGTGGCTGAAGAGATTTTTTAAATCTTTGTCCTTATCGGTCTTTTCTTGTGTTTTACAGGAAAAAAAACAGTAACAGGGTGCTGATATGATAGCAGAGGTATGAATCCATGTATGATTGTTTAAGAAAAAAGTTTTAATATTTATGTATATGGGCTTCTATGAACCCCATTTGCAGTGTGTATAAATGGATGGATGTACTGTACATATATTCCACATTCCCTGTTGGTTCCTTAGGATGTGGGTTGTGTGAGCTGATAACCTAGTGTGAACATTCGGAATAGGCTATATCACATAACAATCAAAGGCTATTGATTTGGGAGTGAACGGGACCACCCACGTGGCCAAATTTAAAAATTTTTAAAAAAGCAGTGCAATTGTGAGCGAAACCCTGTTAGACGCAAAGCTAAATGACAGTGATAAAGTTGGATTATGATGCGTCTGTCTTCATCCTTGCATCACTAAATCACCTTCTTTATTTGTATCCCGTTGTAACTGAGACGTTTGGAGCTCTGCAGGGGGCGGATATCAGGGATTTCCTCAGAAAGCTCTCCACCACCTGGGCCGAAGACGTTGGTGAGTACGCGGCTGGCGGCCAGAGAAGCCGCTGCTGAGATCAAGTGGCTCAGGTGCGCTGTTGTTGCTCCGCTTCTGTAGATACATAAAGCAAGCGCCACGCAAAATGTCCGATTTGTGTTTAATTAATGTCTGAATAACTCGCCAAATGAAGCAATTTCAGGTTCATTCGTCCTAACTGGATCTCCATGGAGTGTAGATGTTAAAATAGCTGGGGTATTAGTTCATATTAAGTTGTATTAAATATTAGTAAAACTCCGTTTTGAAAGATATGTAAATATGGTCAGCGACGGAGGCGCGTTAAACGGAGCTCTTTTTGCGCATTCATATTTGCATAGCCTATGCGCTTATTTTAAAAAAAGGAAAAAAAAGAGAAGATTGAGCCAACTTTATCGCCTACATTGTAATGACAGTGTGCTCTGCTATAGGACCTCCCCTTGAGCCACTGTAACTTGAGGCTCTACAACCATAATGGTGGTGGGAGAGGGGGAAAAAACAAAAATTACAAACTTCTCTAGACATTTCGTCGGCACCTTTCCGACGCACAGGACGGAGATCGTCTCAGACTCAAGATCCTTTCGGGGAAACGCTTTTTCGTGCCACGCGCGCACTCCGCTCAAACCCAAACGTGCCGAGTGGTTCGGCTCTCAGCGAGCTTCCCGAATCCCCCTGAAGTCGAAGATGCACACGTGAGGTCCGCCTGCCTGGGTGGTCTCTCTACTTTAGTGAGCTGTTGCTAAGCAGCTAATAATAGTCATGTTTGCTGAGTAATTTTTGCCCTTCTGGAACCAATCAGATGCAAGAAAGTCCGGCAATCTGACAGCCCCAGAGGCGGGATCTTGAGTCTTTTTCTTTTTTTCTCCCCCCCTTCCCACCCCTCCTCTTTCTCTGCCTCCAAATGGAGAGAGGTCTTTTTCTCCCCTTCTATTGAATCTCAGAGTTGGCCGTGACGCGCGGCCCAGGGGAAGACTACGTAGATCTCATCAGAATGCTACGATCATCGAGGTTTCTTACCCGACGACTCGTGTATGGGAAGCACTTTGCGCACGTTGCTTTTTGAGAGAAACTTACATTTTAAGAGATACGGTGAATGCGGTGAAAGCGGTGGAGACCTCCGGATCACGAAATGTTGGGATGGAAGGCGCAGACTTTGACTCGCCGTCTCCAACAGGAGTATGAAGTCCTACTTCACGGGTGTGAGATCTCCGAGAGTGAAACTCTGTTGCCTTGGGATATCGCTGCACGCGTTCGGGGAAATACTATAAAGTGGGAAACGGTAACCACATCGCAGTCCCCGCAACATGGCCTCGGCTGCTAATGCGCCCTCCGAACAGGAAAACAGAGACCCCGATCGGCCGAGGATAACGCGGAGGAACAGGGGGGACTATACCCGCAACACACCGCTGGATTTGGAGTATTTGCAGCGGCCGAGTTATTGCGATGCGGGCTTTGCCCTGGAGCAAATATCAGAGGTGCTTATTTCTCATCTTCCACCAGAAAAAGCTGAATGGTGTTTGGTTATTTGTATTTGCAGAATAAAGTGACCAAACTACGTCCAGTAGCTGCTAGGCAACGGGACGGACTGGGCAGGGGGGAAGCATGAGGTCCTAGATTGCCCCAAAGTTGAATTTTAATTAATACTTCTTGGTCTCTTCTCATGCAGCTGGCTTAAGTTTAAGCATGTGAGACAAGTTGCTGTTGGTCCTGCTTCCCTAAGCGGACGCTCGTGCATCTCAGCCGATAACGCAACAGGCACACAACATGCAGCTTTCACTCACTCTCGCTGCTTCTCTCCTAACTTCTTGTCCCGGTGAGAAGCGTTAAGGGGTTTTTAAACGTGAACGCTTGTGCGACAGACAGTATCTCAACTTGGGTGACTCGCGTAAAGGGAGAGGTAGAAAGAAAATCCATGTGGCTGCCCTCTTCCGTTCACAAATATTGTGAGTCCCCCTGTGATGGCTGCAGGCCGGAACACACGGGCAGCTGGACGGGGGAGAGGGGCTCTCTGTACGTGTGTGTGGTGGTATTTGTGGGTTTTTACCACATTCATCCTTTCAGGGTATTATCAGCGGATGATGTGTGGGGTGTGAGTGAAAACCCACCTCAAGGACAAATCATACACCACAACCTCCCAAAATCAAATAGTTCGTGTGCAGAGGGAAACAAAGTTTTCATCATATTTTTAGATATAATGTTGTATAATGTTAATGATGAATTTGTTATCAAATAAATCCCAGCAACTGATTTTGAGAGTTATTCACTTTAATTTCCCTCCGTCCACTCTGGAGGTCCAGCTGCAAACCAGTTTTGCACTTTTTTGCTTTTAAGTGTTCATAACTCATCACTTTAGCAGTGAAATGACTGACTGGCCCAGGCAGTGTAGCCTATGGGTCTGATCTGCAGGGGATAGAGTTATACTTTCCTTACATGTTGCGGTTTATATGTGTTACTGATATGACAAAAAAGACCCCATGGCTCTCACTCGCAGGAGCCCTCAGTGCTTTCCAGCCAGTTGCCAGCGCAGCAGATGTGGACGTCTCAGGCACTTCATGTTTCAAGTTAACAGAGTGAGACAGTGAACGTGTTTACTATTGTGATCACAGCTCATTTCCCTTAAATCATTGATGGAGTCTAAAACTTAACACCTAACTTTCCCATATTTCTTTGGGTCAAACATTTGAACTCAAATGATATATTTAACCCACTCCCACAGCCCTCCCCGGCTCAGGTAAGTGCAGCATTTTGTGCATTGACAGACGATGATATTAGGACTCTTGTCTTATAGGGGAAGGCAACTGGGAGGAAGGCACCTCTGTGGCTGAGAGCGAAGTTCCAGAGACTTTTATTTAGGCTTGGCTGTTACATACAGAAGAACTGCGGAAAATTTTTGGTTGTGGGCCTCATGATTTTTGGAGCTTTTGCCGTGGGCTTAAAGGCAGCTAATTTGGAAACAGACGTGGAGAAACTCTGGGTTGAAGGTAAGAATCTGATTTATTATTGGCTGTTTTTGATATGTTCAGTGTGTCTGTTCATCTAACCTGCAGTCTTCTTCATTTCAGAGCTTTAGAATCTGTTTGATGATTGGATCCTTAGATGGATTTCTGGGGCTTTAGATTGGAAGAAGACAGGGTTGAATGATGCTGCTAAACTAATCTTGGGGAGTTGTTTATTGTTAAAGTGATGGAAAAAAGACAAGTGAAACTTGGAAAAATAATCACATGATTCTTTTGTAGCTTCTCCAAATCGTGTTAGATGCACGCACTAAAGTGTGTAAGAGGCGATTGTAACAACTCCCATGAAGAAGGCTGTAATTAAGCTCATAAGCAGCTCTTGGGGTAGAGGAAATTTTTGTCAAAGCCGCCATTTTGTGAGAGTGTGTGTGTGTGTGAGTGTGTGTCTGCCTGCCCCCAGCAGTTTAAGGCTCAGAGACTGTGTGTGGTCCCGTTTTGGACAGCTCTCAACTTTCCAAAAAGATTTGTCTCTAGCTACAGGGAAAAAAGCAGAGTGAGGACAGAGGCTCATGTTCGTAGGGTGGATGTGCCGCCTGTTCTGTTTATTTCTTATTTTCCTTTTCTTTGCCCTGAAAAACGTACAAAGAAGGAGCATTTAAAAGAAGGAAAGAGGCTGCATATGGGTGGTGCTTTGGGGGTATGGAGTAGGGGCTAAGCTTTTTTTCCTTTCCTTTGATCTGCATTCCTGTACTTATGGCTCGAGTCTGCAGCAGGAGTCATGAATGGAGGAGCAGATTTTGACGCTGAGAAATGAAACCGAATAAATGTTTAAGATTCTTTGATCGTATAGATTTATTTGGATGCCTTTTCCAAGTTTTTCTCTTCGCTTCATATTGTCACCATCCTCTCGAGGGAGGAAAAATACATAGTTTAAGAGTGCCAGCATCAAAGCGGGCCGATTCCCGTCCAGGTCAAACAGCCCACCTCCTCTACGGGTTGGCTGTCCTCCCCTTGCGTGCTACTGTAGGGGTCTGACAGACAGCGTGTTCTTCTAATCTGCAGCGCAGGCGCAGTTGGCAGCAGTTTGGGCAGAAGGGGAGCCTCTTCAGCACGATTCCGAGGATCACACTGTTTTCACACCCTATTCGCATGCGAGATGATCAGGAGGACTATGCTGATGAGAACCATATTAATGATGATAGATGATACAGCGGGCCTACTAGTACACCCCAGACCTAGCACTGGAATTGATTGACAGATGTTTGGTGTCTATTTCAAAGGAACTATGTATGGGTATCGTTGTGTCATCATATTGCCTTTTTGAGAGAAGTGCGTTTAATGAACTGTGCTAAGCATAAACAAAGAGAGTAGAAAAGTTTCTGTGGATGATTTGTTTTTACACATGTCCCGGTCACACTGGAAGTGTCAGGCAAAGTCACTGGCTTGACCACATAAAGGAGCCACATTGGACCTCTGTGGGGTAAATGTTTGTTATAATTGTGTTTTATTTTTCAGCCCATCATATGAGTCCAGTGCTTTAATGCATCATGTGTAATCTGGCTCCATTTGCAGGCAGGTAATCATTTTCTGACCTCATGTTAAATTGCATCTTTTATTATTTTGCCTCTGGTGTCACATCATCGGGTTGCACTGACAGAACCTGGCTGACACTTACAGTGCAGTGACCCTAGAAAAGACCTCGGCAGTAAACTGTCATATTGGCTCATAGTGATAAACAGAAACCTTGCTCTCACACACACAGACACTGTCAGAGAGACAGAGCAGCGGTGGTTTCCTTGGTCCCGGCACATGAGGGGTTCCAGATGCTGGTAGGGAGAGATCTGTTTGTTTAGATTAGACTGCACAGCTGAGGGATAGATTAGTTCTGCCTGGACCGTGGAACGCTGTGCTGGGCCATGCAGGGGGACCGGCCCATCGTCCGGGAGGAAAAAGAGGAGCGAGGACAGAGTGGCTGTTTATGTTTCATCTGGAGCTGCCCTCCGCAGGCGACCTGCAGACGACCCCGCCTGGAAGCTGTGTGGCCTGCAGATGCGCTTAAAATACAACCAACTCATATTTGATATCTTGGTTCCTTTAGCGATGATTATTATATGCCCGCCGTCTCGCGTTGTGTCTATCGTCATCTTGGTTGTGGTCGTGCCAGAGCGGCTGCGGCCTGCAGCAGACCACCATTTGTTGCATACCGGAGTTGTCTGGCGTGTTTACTTTACATGCCGTCACGTGCCGCAGCTTTCGCCGGGATTGTCTCCTCACTCTGGGCTCACTCAGGACTGTTTATAAATACTCAAACACAGGAAGTTCTGTTTATTAGACAAAGAGACAGAGACCGATTGGGAGCGAGAAGCAGGTCTACACAAAGAGGAGATTGTGTCAAACCTCTGAGGATGCATGGGCTTTTGCACTTTGCCAAACAACAGAGGAAATTATCATGTTTTTAAAGCTTCACTCCCGTACTTGGGAAAGTAATGACAACGATGTGGATGTGGGGCACGTCGCTTCCACACTACGTACTCACAGGAAATGATTAGCTCAAACAGGATGTTGTAGTATTGTAGTGGGATATCTTTATCTCCTCACACAGCCATGGATGCACGTTTGCGCTGGCCTTTTGCCCACCTCAGAATCCCACCGACTCGCGCTTGACATGATATTAACCATCCTTTTCGAATTTCAGATGATTTCAGATAATCTTGCGGCGGGTTAGGGTTAGAGTTAGGGTTAGCGGAGACACGGGCGCGAGGAACACGAACCCTTTGCAGTTCTTCCCGGCCGCATGTGGAAAACGGAGCCATCTCTTTGGCATTCTGGGTTAAGGCAAACACGGGCCAAATTGTAAAGAAAATAAGAGCGCTGCCTGCCTTTAATTAAAACAGTATCACATAAACACTGGCCTTCCTGTCGGACGGCCCCTCACTCTTTTGCGTAGGCATTATTATGTGGGTGAGCTGGTGGAGGAGAGAAAGTTGGAGCAATCTGGGCAGGAGGATGAGCTGGCATTGTGTTCGTATCTGGGCTTAAGTTGCTGATAGCCGGCATTAGAAAGAGGAAAGAGGCATCAGACATGTTCTCCGTGTAAGATGTGTATGAACACCAGAAGCTGAAATGAGTTTATGGTCCCCCAGATTTATGGCCGGGACCGAAGGGGCACAGGGCGATGGATTGTGGTCTGGGGGCTGCATACGGAGGAGAAGGCCTGGGTCCCGGGGCACTTTCTATGGGTACATAAGTGCAGAGGCCAGAGGCCACGGGCGTGGACCCCAGGGACCCTGAGGTCATCTTGTGGGGGCCCCGCTATTTAAAACCTCACCTGATACTCACCCTGTGGCCTGAGTGCAGAGTGAAGACTAGCAGCAGAAGGGGGTGGGGTGGGGGTTGGGGGCGGGTAGCTAGAAGAAGTCGCAGCTGTCACCAGTTGGTCTTTACGTCCTGCGTACGTTCAGAGGCACGCACCTGCTGTCAGTGAACTCATGAGCCAGATGTGGGCGTTTTCAGGTGGCATCTGCCTTTCAGGAGTTTGTTCTTCTGTTTCCAACCTTTTTTAAAGTTGCTTCTCCAGCAGAGGGCAGTGAAAGATCTGAAGGATTTTTCCTCATTTAATATCTCATCAAATTCTACATTAGTGCCCGAAGCTCATTTTTCTGTCACAGCAGCTCCTTCCCCCTCTTTTATGTCTGCTCGGTATCTAATTAAGAGCCGGGTTGACTGAGTTGGCGGTTGCTTTGTTGGTGGTGGGAGTGAAGTAGGGAGCCGTATAATGCTAAGTGTATGAGGAAGAAGCCATCGCATCCTTTCTTGTGGAAGAAGATGAAGAGGAGAGCCCTGAATGTGGCGTCTCCACTGAGAGGGTTGTGGTTTGTATGATTTGAATTATGCAGCTATTGATGCGCTCGCAGACACACAGTAACCTACAGAGAAGTTTTGCTTTTGTGAACGAGCAAGCCTGGCCAGGTCGGCTACTTTTATAGGCCTCTGCTATTCTAGACATCTTTTTCTCATCTCCTTGCACCTTTTTAGTTAGCAGAGGATACACTGCACGGTCTCCTGTCGTCCCTTCCTCGTCTCTTTCACTTTCTCACACAGCACTATGTGCTCCCACACACAAACGGGAGAGTTCTCACACACAGATGCTTGTGCAAACTGGACTCAATTAGGCGTGTGTTTATCAGTTTGCTACAAACCGGATTAAACCTCCGCATCAGGAATAACATTCCAGCGTGTTGTGTTCAACTTTACGAGTTGATGAAAAGAGCACGCTGACCGGTGAGGGATTTAGTGTGAGGAAACATTGCGCCTCTGGTACTGTACATAGACTCGCAGCGTTGTTTTCTCAGGCTAGCTCCTCTGGTAACGCTGTGTGTGTGTGAGCCCTACCTGGAAAATGGATAAGCGCATCAACATTTAAAGCTTTTAAGTTATCTGTGTTGAGTATCTATGTGTGTGTGTGTGTGTGTGTGTGTGTGTGTGCACTCTCAAGGCGAGCGCACTCCCATTCACAAACAACTTCCTGAGATGCCTCCAAGCTCTCTGTTTACATTTTGCATTCTTTCAGGCGCTCTTATTCAAAAACCAGAGCCCTGCGAATGACCGACCAGAGGAGACTGCGGAGAGAATTACCCTCCCCCTCCTTTACCTCCTTCTTTCTCTCCTCTATCCCTCTCTTTTCCCCTCTGCCAGAAAAGTCTCTCTCTTTACCCGAGAACCCCCCCCCACCCCCCCACCCCTTCCTCCTGCCTCCCCTTCACCCCCACTCCCCCGTCCCTGGCTCGAGAGAGTGGCCTCAGAATGCCAGATGTATTACAGAGTGAGCCACGGCAATGTAAACACTCAGCCCTGCCATGAGAGCAGGGTGGTCTGGCCTCCCTCTTTCCCTCCACTCCCCCCCCTCCCCGTCTCCGTTCCTCTCTTCCCTCCCTCACAGCACTGGCTGCCAGAAGGGTGGAGAAAGTACAAAACAGCAGAGGGAGAGTGTGTGTGGGTGTGTGTGTGTGTTTGTTGGATTGGAGACAGAGTGAAGGAAGAGGCAGGAGTATAGTAGTGTTAGTGTGTTTGTGTTTTTCTGCGGTACCTACCGTACACTTGGAGGGACGGGGGTGTGGATTGATGCTTCTCAGACTGTAGCGCAGAAACGATCGCTTGCAAACGGCTCCAAAGTTTGTGTGTGTGTGTGTGTGTGTGTGTGCGTATGTGTGTGTCTTTGGAATTTTTCAGCCCCTCTGGCTTACCACAGTTACATATGTAGCTGTATAGTTCATTGCAATTCCTGCAGCACGTCGTCATAGAATCCGGCAGTAACAGCGAGTACCACACATGCACACGCAGGACATGAAGCGGTTTCTTTCACAGATGATTGAGTTAAGTTTGGAGCGCCACTTTTAGTTTGTATGCAGTACAGTGAGAAAAACTGCATTCATCTATTTATTTTTCCAGAGCTGGATATTGCAAAAAAAAAAAAGAAGAAGACAGTTGAACGCTGCATGCACATTCTGACTGTGCTGTATTGTGGCCAGATGCAAGAAAACAAATATATGTGTTCTCATATGCAGGTCAGCCAGTGGTCCATTCATTTCTGTTAGAGTCTCCGCCGTCTCCAAGAGGAATATGAGACTTTGTTTCAGGTTTTTTGTCTCTTCCTACCTCCAGATTTTTCCTCAAGTATGTTGGAAATGTTTTACTTTAGCCTTGGGTTTTAAATAAGACTGCCTGAAAAAGTAAATACATAATATGATGAAGAGGCCAAAAAACGATGTTGACTCAAAATGTTGACAATGTTTTGAACAAGTCTGTCCTACCAGGAATGACCCCAAGTGTCCACTGTGTTTCCTGTCAAAAACGAACTATAATCATATTGTAAGATTATGTAACACCTAGGCAGAGTTGGGAAAAGTACTTACATTCTGTACTCAGTAAAAGTACAAACGACTTTGGTAAAAGTAAAAGTACTCAATGAAATAATTACTCAAGTAAGAAGTAAAAAGGTCAGGCTATGAAATGTACTTTTAGAGTTTTTCAGAAGACTGTTAGGATTTAGAGGACATTTATGTGATAAAATATTTAATCAGGTCCTCGGGTCTTGTTAAACTCCAAACACACGTCTTAGTTAAAACTGACCATTGGCCAAGGATTGGTTTTCACACTGATGTAAAGTATCGTGGAAAGTAGACACACCTCTTAAAATCAAGTTTACATTTTTAATCAGATAGCAGCACAATCAGGTACATGTGTACAGAATGCACTGAACAAATCCAGCCACCAGCCTGAATCAGATCTGTGCCACAAACAGACTGAATTCAGACTGGTTTTAATGGTCACGTGATGTTGATACCAGTCAGAGTTCAGTCTGAATATGGTATAGATCTGATTCAGGCTGAATGTAGCCATCAGTGTAAATGAGGTCTTAGAGACAACTTGGCTGTTTACAAATTTAGAGTAACAAAATAATCAAAGTACTTTTTAAACAAACCCATCACCTTCCTCCATCTTGTCATCCCCAATTTCTGTCCACCTCCCTTTTATTGTGCCCATCTTCCCCTCTGCTTAACATTTTTACCTTCAGGTTTAGGAAAACCTCATACAGACTGGCTCCGAAATTTTAATAGGCATAAACCCAGAAACACACACGGCTTTCTCAGCTCACAGGCTGCAGGTAGTGTTGTTTTCACATTAACCAATTAAGTAACTTCAACTAGAGATCCATTGATGTGAGGACTGCAGAACCGAACCAAGCAGCAACACTAATCACAACACACACTATGTGCTTTTTAAAATTTGATTGAGAATTCTTGTAAGCGAGAAGCTCTCTGACTTTGGGTCTGCACAGGACACAGTTCATTCGCCATGAATCCTTTTCTGAGCCGAAGAACGTGAACCCTTCCTTCAAGTAAGGCTATGGGTGGTAATTCTGAGCGGGTTCGTCCCGTTTATCTGACTTGTCACTGGAGTCAGGGTTTACCGCTACCATTGTGCTCCTCAGTATCAGACATGTTGCTGCTCGGTTCGGTTCCATAGTCCTCACATTAACCAGTCGCCCGATCAAGTTTCTGAAGTGAGTTATCATGTAAAAAAAAAAAAGAACGACACAACCAAAGGTCTGCAGGCAGAGAAAGCATGTGCGTGGTGGTTGTCTCTGTAGCTAATGAAAAGAACGAACAGAGACAGAGATTTTTATTCTGGTCTAAATAACATTTCAATGATTTAATCGTTGTTAGATACTTGGGTTAAAATGTAACGTATAAAAGTAAAAAGTACTCAGAAAAATAAAAAACTCAGTAAAGTACAGATACCAAAAAAGGTTCTTCGTTACAGTACTTCGTTACTTGTACGTTGTTACTTCCTATCTCTGCCCCTAAGGGTCATGAAGGCAATTGCATGTAGGGTAAAATGCCACAATTTACAGGGCAGTGGCAGGATAGATAGATAGATAGATAGATAGACAACTTTATTTATCCCCGAAGGGAAATTGCGTTTTTGCAGTAGTCCAGTGGCATAAGTGGCATAAACTAGGAATAAAAAATAGAAGTAAAATATACAATATAAGTAAAGTGGAATAAACGATTTAGTTCTGAGGAAGTAATGCTGTTGCCTTAATGCAACCAGGATTTGATGGCATCATAAAGTGTTATGTTTGACCGAACGGAGCTCGGGGATCTTTTTGTTTTGAACATTTAGTCTCCCTCTCCCTCTGTAATTCTTGGAGCAGCGCCGCCTCTGGTGGGGAGGGGAATATTCAGAACGATTTAGTTTGTTGAACAGTTTCCAATCTTGCTACGTATAGTGGACTGTTAGGTGTGAATAGAGTTCATGCAGAGTGTTGTAAAAGCTTTTACCTAAACGGTCACCAGGCAGCCGAACCTGCCTCCATATTCAATAAGATTGGAAGGAAAAAGCTTCTGTGAAGCTTTCATTCATGTTTCCTCATTCATTCCTCTCTCAAGCCCTTGATAAGCACTTCCCTATAATGTCGCTACAAAGTGGAGTACAAAAACACTGTACTTGCTCCATTTGGTATGTTTTGTTAGCATGTTTTTTTGTGTATGTGTGCTCAAAATGCAAATGAGATCAATTGTAGTTTTTTGGAGCTATCATACCTTATTAATTGGTTTTCACAGCTCTGCCAGTCTATAGTACCAGCATGCTGTTGGTCCAGCAGTCATACTTACCCATCCAGTCCTAATTCTTCCATTTGACCCTTCTCTTGAGGCACAAGTGGTCACTTGGAAGGCCACTAAAAAAGCACCTTTACTCTTCAAAATTGAAGGTTCATGTAAAGGGATTGGAATCGGGCAGCTGACATCTTAATTCTTTTTCTCCTCATACATGTTGAACTGGACTTGCATCCAGTAATAGTTGTTTGCATCTGATTGAAGCACATTAATCCTCAGATCACACACTGTTGCTTGGTTGTAGATGCTAACACATCACTTAAGGTGGCACCCCTCTAGGCTTTGCATCCATCTTCCCAAAAATCTTGAGTCAAGCTTTAATTAAATAGGACTTTTTTAAATCTCACATTCTTAAAGCCAGCTCTGGATCAGGAGAAGGGCTGTAACTTCTGCGTGGAATCATCTGCAGAACATGCCGAATCCGTGGAAGCTGGGTTCATGAGTCAAATTCGAAAGAAACGCACTGCGTTTCAGCTTGTGTGTCTTCTGTTCCATGGTTAGGAATGTGTGATTTTAGGATACCTGGAATCAAGGTCCATCTTTACAGGAAATGACAAAGAGATAGCTGGCTGAGATTGGCTGCTCAGGCTCATGTCACGGTCTGTTATGGCTGGGCAGTGAGCCAGTCACAAGCCTATAAATCCATCGGTGGGGCGGGGGGGCTCACCCTACTGACAGGAGATGCAGAATGAACTTTGTTGTGATGCTTTCTAACCTCCACAGCAATTTCTAATTGATAATTCCACCATGTATATTTTGAATGTGTTTTGGTGTCATAAAGCTTCTGCATAACCTACAATAACAGAAGCATCTGGTTGCATTAAATCATCATCTTTAATCCAACTAAAACACTACATAGATACATCCATGCATGTGCTACAGACTATACTGTCAGTGTTTTTTTTCCTCAACTCCTCTTTCCACTGCTCTGTGAATCCAGTGGCATTGAATAGGATTTTTTTTTCAGGGTGGAGGTGGGGGGTTGGGAGGGGAGAGAAGGATCTGAATGAAGGCAGCAACGTGGAAGAATCTGCCCATTGAGGACTGTGTGAATGTACACCTCAGGACCAAGGGAAACTGCATTGGGAGCCAGCCGACTGCTAAATACACCCATTTTAGGGGCTGCAGGGGCCGGACAGGTGATTAGCATAATCAGGGGTGAGGGGATCCATACATATGGTAATGTTGTAGTTGGGGGGTGTGGTGGTTGTGGGGTGTTATGGTGATATGGGTGGGGATTCAGGGGGGCAGCGGTTGGCAGCTGGGGTGTCACATTTGTGTCAGGGGTTGTGGCGCTCCAGAGGGTGTGAACCTGCATGAGGAGAAACTCAGCTGCACGTCAGAGAACTTCCACTCTCTGCTCTTATTACTTCTTACACACTCTGTTTTGTTATCCTCATTTTTTTTTCAAAGTCACCCTCTCTCCACCTTGCTTGCTTTTACCCTCCCTCCTTTCCCTCTGTGTGGCAGTTCTCCCTCCTCTGTGAAGGCTGACAGGGGAGAGGGAGGCATGAGAGTAAAGAGGGGGGCTCATCGTGGGTCAGATGGGGTCTCAGCTCTCAGTAAGGCCTTTCATCACATATTTGTGGCTGTGTGCACACCTGCATTGCAGAGGCCATGTTCAGAACCACTATGTGTGCTGCTGCAGCCGTTAGTCCTTTTATGGCTGCAGCAGCAGAACATCTGAAGTAATCCATTAAATGGTGTGCTCGATTTGTGTAGAAAAGTCTTTTTTAGATGCCGTAAATTACTGCAGTTCACAGTAAAAATGACTTAAGTCTGTTGTAAAGTGGGATGTTATGTGAAATTGTGGATGTGCAATGATGCACACAAACAGTAAGTAATTAGTAAAGAAAAACAAAATAGTTTAATATGTACGATTTTGAATCAGTAAATTATTTCAGGTAGTGAAAACAAAAAAAACTCCTTAGATGAATAAGTGTATGATAAAATGCACATTTAAATGCTTATTACAATTAATTTTACTACTTTTTAATATATATGTGCATATGAATTATGCACATGTGTATTATGATGCCCTGTTTACATATTTATACATGACATCTACAAATTGCCATATTGTTATCATTAGTGATGATTTTTTTAATGACAGTTAAATCTGGAATTTTAAAACTTTTAAAAAGGCAGCTTTTTATAAAATTTCATGTTTTTTAAATATGTTCTTAGGTGGCACTTAAATGCTCTTGCCATTACTTCTTTATTCCCATTTGTAGCCTGAATGTTTTTCCAGAGAAAATGGTATAATTCCATTTTACTGTTTAATGTAGGCATCATCTTTATTTTAAATGTATCAATAATTAAAGCAATTTCCACAGTCTTCACTGTATATATACAAATAAATCTTGCTCTGTCGCTCCATGTTTAGTTTTGTTGTGACACTTGAAAAACCCAAGCTGTGAGGAGTTAAACAAATGCAGCTTGCAAATATTCAGAATAAAGGCTCATTTATGCTCCCTGACGGACGTAATTTGGGGCATCCGTTTAAGCGTCTTCATGCGTCGCTGCCTTCATACTTCCATGCGTCATTTCTGTCGCTACGGCTAACCTCCGCTAAGCAGCAGTGCTGAGTTTATTGTAAACTCCGCGATACAACGTTAGAGTCAAACATCGATTGGCGGCACAAACGCGCTGCTATTAAGTTGTTTCTAACCACCAACACTCCGTGAATACTTGTAGAGCTTTATTTCAAAAGCTTGTGCAACTTCTAATGTTTTTTTCACCGTCTAAATTCTTCTTCTATGGTTTTCTTCTTCGTGTTTATCTTCTTCTTCTTCCCTGGTTTTTTTCTGCTCCACTATACTCAACACTGACCCCGCGGTTTCCGGTGGTATTACTCCGTCGTCTGCGTCGAGTGACGGATGGGCAAGGAGCCTGAAAACGCACCAAAAACGCACGGAATTGATGCAGAAGACGGAAGAAACTTTCCGTGCATGTGCGTATCTGTCATCTGCGTCGAGCATAAATGGGCCTTAAGCAGCAGGTCTGATCAGGGGGATATTAAGTTATGTCATATCAAGTGATCATTTTTCCAAAAAAATTGGGACTTAAGCGTACAGTTGCATTCGGTCACAAATCTTACATCATTACAGAATCTGTTATTTTTATCATTGTTTTGAATGCTTCTATCATAAGAGTAACAGTCATATAAAGGTAAAAAGGATGATTTGTTTGGAAGATCTTCAGCACTAAGATCAGGTAACAGTTGTTGTTTAGACATAACAGCAGATACTACAAAAGAGACGGGACTCATGGAGGAGGACAACAGGTGGGCTCTTGTTGTTGATCAAAGTTAGGTGATTGGCAGCAGCAGCCGAGGGAGGGACAAAAGGCCACTGCAGGAACTTAAAGCAGGCATGTTTTTTGGAGGGACTCCTTTATTGACACCCTTGGCTTTTCTAGTCCCACTGCAGAGTGGAATACACTGTCTTCAAAAGGTGATCTAATAATTTTGCATCTGTGTCTGCTGGAAGACTGAGGGATCATTGTTTTATTGCATTTGCAAACTTACAAGGTTTTTTCAAAATGAGAAAAAAGTCTGTCTTGTCATGAAGATGAAATTCTATCCTCATTTTTACCCATTTTCACATTTTGCTTTGCAAAGCTTTGCCCCAGCTGAGCTTGTGTAATTAAAAATGGATGCTTGTGTACATTGATTTTATGCATGGGCTTCGTAGTCATTCATGTTACTGTGGTTCATGATCAATAAAAATTGATAGAAGAACCGAGAGAGTGATCAATTCCAAGATGGAAATTATTGGAAATACTACAGAAATGTTGCATCCTTAGTGTGAGTGGAGTTTAGAGCGTGTCTATTATTCTAGTCTGCTTCTGTTTGCACATCCATATACAGACACCATAAATGGCCCTTACTTGCAGCAGGTCTCATCAAGTTTAAAATAAGTATCAAGATAAAATAATTGAGCAAACAGTTGTATATGAAGTCCAGATTTGACTTTCCTGTAGCAGCTCTTCGATGAGATTTTTCATAGAGACAGTCTCTTCGTTCCTTGGGTGGTATGGGGGGCCTGAGGGTATGGGAGGTCGCTGTACTGGTAGCAGAGAGGTGACCTGGTTTTGAGGGGCTTCCTCCTCACCATAGGGGGTCCTTGCTGAGATGGGGCCTAATCCAGCTAATCCATTCTTGTACACATATGGACACGCGTGCACACCCAAACACACGCGCACCACAAAAAGATGTTTAGCTGCACGCACAGACATACAGGATGCTCGTGCACACATAAATCACAAGTACCTGAGGTGATGATATATTGCACAGCTGCTTTAAAAATGCAGATAAACACAGGTGAGGTTTATTTTGTTGCTTTTACGTGGAATTACTGTGTTCTGCTCAAGCAACGTTGTGATTTCTGCTCGTCCTAGCTGAGTTCGGTTAAATGCCAGGATTGAGCAGACGCGTTGTAGGACTTAACTTGCTGATGGCGATGCACGCTTTCCCTGATGGAACAGGTTGCTTCCGTTGGCAAATCTAAGAGATGTGCATGGGGTGAGGCTTTGGTGTTGTGTGGGCTGCATGGAAAGGAGAGAAAGTTGGCAAGGAGAAAGGGGGCTGGGCTGGCTTTGACAGAGGGGCTGGGCTGTTGCCATCATGATCTGGCCAATCAGACAGTAGAGCTGAATGGAGCTAAGGGAGAGAAAATGAGAGCACAAAGAGGAGGGGGGGTTCTTAACTGAAAAGAGGAAAGGGGTGATGTCAGTTCCTTAGAAACCTACTTATACTCCTTTCGTGCACCCCCACCCCTCCCCATTCTTTTACTTGGAGAATAGGGGGGACCAGGGGTTAATGTTATGCAACATGTTGAATACCCGCACTGAAGGCTCTACTATGGTGTCATAAACAGGCCTCGTCTCCTCCTTCTGCTTCTACCACTACTTGTACTTCTCATTATTTTGACTATTCATTTTTCATTTATGATGTTCATACAGGCAGCGCACATACACAGGGGCCTGTTTGTATGAGAACTCCTTAGTGACAAATTGTGCTGAGGGAATTGATGCCTAAAATAATAACGGAGGGAAAATCTAACTTTAAAAAAATCAAGTATCTGGATTTTTTATTTCACAATTATTCAAAACATTTTCTTTCAAATCTGTCTTTTTTTATGAAATGCAAACATTTTTTTAAAATAAGTTTTTAATTTCATTATTATTTTTATATATCTTTTTTGCTTGTCTTGTCATTGTAGTTGTTCTGGCAGAATGTTGGTCTGGCTACTGTGTTGTTTTCCCTAATTGATTTTTTTTTAAAAAAACTAGCAAGAATGATTCGCCAGAATTGCCATTTAAATAGAATCAGCACCCAAAAAAAATGTAAAAGAATCAAATAGGGAGGAAAGCATATCGTCCCAGCCCTAAAAGATAAGTGATGTAACTTAACTTGGGGTTGCAACCAATCATCTGTTGTCAATGACATGCTTTATTATCAGATTATTTGACTAGAGATAACTCACAAACAATAACACCAACACCAAAAAACAAAAACCAAAAAACCTGTGTCTACGCAAAATTCATGAGCTCAATCGTTTTGCGAGGCAGAAAATCTTTAGACATGGATTTCTACAGCTAGTTAAGTATCAGAATTATACTTTGAGTTCCCGTGTGTCACAAACAGGCTATCTGTTAAAAAAATGCAGCAAAATGATCACAACTTTTTCTATTGATTAAACTGCATTAAATTCTCCTCATGACTAAAATCTCCAGTCTGCACCACTGAATGACATTTAATCTTACATACATGATATATAGATGAATGAACTTTTCAACAGTAAACCTGTTACCCCATTTTTAAAACTGTTAAAACTGGGTGGGGGGAGTCGACATACAGCACTGCTGGACCTTGATACCATCTCAGGGGCATTGCCCGAAGAAAAGCCAACAATCCAGAGGAATTTGGTAAAAAAAATAAATAAATAGGCTGACAGCCTAACAACCCAGTTTTACTTTTTGGGCTGAACTTATGATTGTGTTTTATTTTTATCCTCTTTCCTGTTCTTGAGCTTCCAATAAAAGAACAACTTTAACAGTGTTGCAAAAAACATCAAACCATTTACTCTTATACATCTCTAACTCTTGAAGCAACCTGTTTCTCTGCTCCTGTGGCATCAGAGCACCCCCCCTCCTTAGCTCTTGCTGGTTTTAAAATAAATAACAATGGATGATGAGAGGCTAATTGTTGAGGTCAAGAAATCTACTCAAGTATGTGACCCACATCCCCATCATAGCAAATACAAGCAGTAAGTACATTACTGAAAGAGGCAGAGCTCTGGAAATGAGTTTTTCAGGCGGGAAATGACACGAAATGTAAAGATCTTAGGCATTTAGTGGCAGATATGTTATCAGTCTAACTTTTAAAATTAAGAAATACACTGAGGGGATTGAGATCTGGAGGCTGTGACTTTTATTCTTTGTACTGGAGGTTACACTTGCTGCGCATCATATGACGTCTCGCAGCGCTGGAGCAGTGGTGTGTTTTCAGCACGACAAAGAAACAAACCGAGGGAGGGAGGGGGGGACAGTGCTGCTATGGGAAGTACTTGAAAGGAAGTGTCACTGAGCCTGAAGCGGGACACCTTCAAGTTATCAACACACGCTGGGGTCAGCCAGTTTTCTTAGGTGGAGGAATATGGGAAGAAGTGTCACTGAAGAAACACAGCTGTGTGTACACACGCTGATACGCACAATACTTGCACGTAGGCAAAAGGGTGCACACACTCGCGCTTTTTCTTGGTCCAGCTGGGGTGTTAATTTCACCCCGAGGCTGTGTGAGTGTTGACCTCAAAACTTTGTAACCTCGTGAAGTGTGGAATTCTCAGAGCCGGAGGCTGTAATGTGCTGTTTCCTGTAGAGGGAGAGTGCATTCCTTTGACTTGTCCCATTCCTCACTGCTTTGCTGTAAACTTCTCGGACAGCCAGCTCTCTCTGACGATGCCCCCAACATTCCCCTATCTTTTTTCAATCATCTCCTCACACATCTTGAAGCACGGTGAAAATGGCTGCTCCTCCTTTTGCGTACCTGGCTTCACTTTTTTTCCCTCTTGACAGTGCACTTGAACCAGGCCTTAGGCTAGCTTTGCCTTTGAGCGCTGAGTGCATCAGACAAGTCGACTTGTTAGTGCACTGTCAGTGCGCGTCAGGACTTAATCAATTCCATGCATGCTCCTTTTGAAGGCAGCGCTGGTGGAACGTAGATGCGTAGCCGGGCCCAGCAATGAAAAGCATGTCGCTCCAGTTAGCCTAGGCCTGCTATTAATGATGAGTATTATAAATATGCCTTCAGACAGGATCAGATGGGAATGCTGTTTGGGTTCAGAAAAAAAGAAATCAAGTGTGTTTTCCTAATGCCCCAAGACATGGCCCCCTCCTTCCCTGTTTCATTGGTCTGGCTGGGTGGTCGGGCCCAGCAGAACGGGCATGCTTATGTTCAACTTTAACGCCATTACAATGGAGCAAAAACATTCAATCCGCGCCTGCTGTAGCACGAATTGCGCCGAATTGTTAAATTGGATTAAGGCATAATAAAATGTTATAGATTTTTCACAGAGTCAATTCTCTCACTGGACATTTTTCATGTTTGTGCGTGTGTGTGTGTGTGTGTGTGTGTGTGTGAGTGTGAGAGAGAGAGAGAGAGTGAGAAAGAGAGAAACAAAGTGAAAGACGATGACTATAAATTGCTCCAGCTTTCAGTGAGCGTTTAGTCTCTGCTGATGGAAGGGCTCAAATCCTCTGCTCGTAAATCAGACAGGCTGAGCAGGGCGATGCACGCAGACACACACTCGCAACGCTGACCTGAAACATGCAAGAAAACAAACACATTTATGCTGCGTTATGTACATATAGGGTAAATTGTGGTATCGCTTGAATATAAAACAGAAGAATTTGCCTGTTTTCGCCCGATTGAAGTCGTCCGCATGTGTGTGTTTGTGCATGCATCTTCATTTGCCAAACTTTGCTGTGTCTTTGGTAGGGTGGAGCGGCTGCTTTTGTAGCTCAGGGCTAGCTCACAGCGCACGCACAGGGCTTAGCCTCGCCACGATATGGGAGCACAACCAGGAGGAGAGTCTCTTTCTCAAAATACTGAGTTATCTGTGAAATGTTGACTTGTGAAGTTTGGCACTTCAGGATTATTAGCTAGCTGTATTAAAATGACTTTTATCTAACATAATTTGAGATTCTTACAATCTCTTGGCTTAGGCTAGTTTGCTAAACAGCAAAATCTGAGGATTCCTTCTCCAGTCAAGCACTGGCCGCAGTGATAAATGGTGCATATTAGGGAAAGTTAAAAATGTGTTTGTTGTTTGCGTATGCTCAATATTCCTTTCTGTTGCATTAAAACAATTTAAATAATTTCTATTTACTGTTATTATCCTTTGCTTTTTGTTGATTCAATGGTTAAAAGTACTAAGTTACAAAATGGCTCATATTAACACTGTGTTTCGACATTTTGAAGTTAATGGAGCTCTCCCATGTTTCACGTTTCTTTGTCCAGTGGGTGGGCGTGTAAACCAGGAACTGAAGTACACGCGGCAGAAGATAGGTGAGGAAGCCATGTTTAACCCCCAGCTGATGATCCAGACGCCGCGGGAGGAGGGAGCCAATGTTTTAACGGTGGAGGCGCTCCTGCAGCACCTGGAGTCAGCTCTTCAAGCCAGCAGAGTTCATGTTTACCTTTATAACAGGTACGTCTTCTTAGCTATGTTTACCCAAGAAATGTGATGCTGAAAGTATAATTTTAAGATCTACATCATTGTGTATCATGTTGCACCATCCTGGCCATACATAAACATCTATTTTTTAGTCTGAGGGGCTCAGGGAATGGAAGAAATGAAAGTTTTTATTTTTTCCTCAGACAATGGAAAATGGAACACTTATGCTACAAATCAGGAGAATTTGTCACAGAAACCCATTTGGTGGATCAGGTAAGATGCTGTCCAATCTCTTTTTCATTCATATTGAATTTTACTCTGTAAATCTCACCGATTGTTTTCGTTCAAAAATCCATTTAGTTAATAGAAAAGCTTCACCCCTGCCTGGTCATCACCCCTTTGGACTGTTTCTGGGAAGGAGCGAAGCTTCATCCTGGAATGGTTTACCTCCCGTAAGTGCTACACACCCTTTACCAAACACAATGTGACTTTAACATTCACAGCAGTCACACAAGATGCCAGGGCAGCATATTATTAGATTGACCAATTTCTTACAAGCATATGGGTCGCTGATCAAAAAAAGTCCTTATTAGGCACACATAATGTCTTTCTCTCTCCATCTCGCCCGTTGGTGCACTGAGTGCTGAGCTCAGCGTGTCTGGCGATGGCATCAGCATATATGTTAGCACAAGTGGACAGCAGTGTGAGAAAAAGACGATACAGATCTCCGCAACTTATTTTTACCCCTTTAGTAGAAACAACTCTGGCTCACTAAATCCGTCCAGAGAGACACCACAGAGGAGCAAGTGTGTGCATGTGTGTGTGTTGTCCTGGACTTGTCCATTCTGAAGGCGCTATTGTAGTGGTTGCTGGCATGCGCATCGCTGGCGATAGTTTCTCTCCAGTTCTGGGCCTCACACCATTGTCTGGCCGTTCTGTTGCTAATGGCCTGCTGCTACAGTAATACTCAGCAGACCTTTACCTCTGCATGGGTTTGTGCATGCACATAGTGTGCGCCTTTGCTGCGGGCGCATACATGCGTTTTGTCAACGTGTGAAAGCGAATCAAGGTTGAGTCGCTGTGGACAGAGAAGTCGTGTATGTGTGCCTGTCCTGCCTGTTGGTTTAAGATGGCAAATAAAGGTTTTTTTTACTATGTTCTGGTTGGGAGGCTGGGAATAATAACCCAAGCCTGGTTAAGCACATACAATGTAGTCTGAATGACAGAGAGAAAGAGAGATTCAGAGAAAGAGAGATAGGAATGTGTGAGGAATAGAGAGCGTAGAGAGACATGGTCTGAGCTGGAGCAGGAATTTGGCTGTTGCATGATGGGCTATGGTGACCAAACAAGAGAGAGATTATTTGCTGCTCTCACAAGTTTGTCTGTTGCTGAGAAGTAGCATTTGCAGGTAATTGCAACAAATGATCACAGTGGGAAACATAATCCGGCTGTTTTCTCTTTGTTTTCCTTATCTGTCTAGAAGAAAGTGTCTCTCAGACAGAATTTTAGAGAATAAAATGGCATAAAATGATACATTACACACAATAACAGTACAAGTAGGAATGTCAAAGCTTAACCAGCCAAGAAATAGCACTTGGTTTTGAACAAAAATACATGCTCACATGGTAAAAACTCAGCTTACATGTTTTTGGACACCAGGAAAGTTCATTAGCTCTTCGAAAGATTGTATATCTGTCAGTAAGATGAATTATACAAAGAGTTTTCTTGACAATCCATGAAAGAGAAATATAACTTTTTTATATAAATTTTTTGATAAACGTTCCAGAAAAAAAAAAAAAATGTTAGTCTTTTTTTTTACTTTACAGAGGAAAAGACCCATTGCAGTGGATTAACTTTGACCCTAGGGGGTTCCTGGAGGAATTACGGTCCTCCACAGACATCCCCGTGGAAACCTTTGAGGAGATGTTGGAAAAGGCAGGCGTCGGGCACGGCTACATGGATAGACCCTGCCTGAACCCTGCTGACCCAGACTGTCCCCCCACTGCACCCAATAAGAACTCCACTAAGGTGGGCACATAACCAGACTGCAGCTTCTCAGTTGGAATATCTGTGCACACAGATGCAGAATTTGGTTTTGGTAAAACATGAAGCCTGACAGTTCATTTTTTCACCCTTTTCACCTGTCATCTTACCAGCCATTCGATGTGGCACGGGCCCTGAGCGGCGGCTGCCACGGTCTGTCCAGGAAGTACATGCACTGGCAGGAGGAACTGATTGTTGGAGGGACCACCAAGAATGGCAGTGGACCCCTGCTCAGGTATCAGACCCACGGTTCCACCTTCCATAAACACTGCAGCCATCACAACAGAGCTTATTCTGGACACACTGTGTGTTTTTTGTTCACGTGTGCATATGCGCCGTGTGCTATAAATCTTGCAGTCATTAGCAGATTCCAGTGAAATCTTAAGAGCTCCAGCTGTTCCTGCTCAGCTCTAGCTGCTCTGCTTGGACACTGCCCACTCTCTCTCACACACACACACACACATGCACTCGTGCAGCTAGTGATCTATTGCTTCGCTAGTCTGTTCAAATGTACTGTGATTTAAGTTACGCAGACTTAATTCCAACAAAAGCATCAGGTCAAAGCTCATAGAAAATGTTGTGTACTTTGTATAGGATATACATACTTAGTATGTGAATTCTATAAAACATCATTAGAACGAATCTGCGCAGGGATGAAAAGTTTGCTTTAGCTGTACAAGAAATGTTATCACACACTTCTTTCCTGAGTGCTAAACTGCAGTGTGTATGGCACATGCACTTATACACAAAATCCCACATCCACAGTTGCACACATACTGGCCACAGAGTACAGTTGGCTGCGTTGTTTGTGTTTTGTGGTTGTGCATTTTCCTGGCAAGGTAGGATCATTAGAGCGTCTGTGCATGCCTACCTCCTTGTGTGTTTGTGTGTGTGTGCTTGTGTGTGTATCTGTTGCCGCTGCTGGCACTTAGTTTCTGCAACTTGTTTACTAACTGCCACCATTACAGCGATTAGCAGCATATTATAGAGATCACATTCATTACGAGAATGACGGGCTACTACTCCTTAATTTGGTAACATTTTGATGTGAGATTGCACAGAATGACTCAAAGCACTGTTCAGAAGTTGTTTTCCATTCCAGCCTCCTTTGTTAAGAACTAATGAGTTATATCCCCTTATTGCCTTTGTCGATGTGATCATCAAGACAATGCACTGCTCATTACACTTGATATCATGGCCCCTTAGAACAGGCCCCTTAGTAGAAGGATGGAGAGAAAGGCTTGCTGTTTTAGAGAGCAGAACCAGACCAGTAGAAATGTAAGAACATGTATTAATTGCCTTAGTGAATAGAGAAGTGCAATTGAATGATAGGCTGTGTGAGAAGAGTGAGTAGAGAAACAACATTCCTCATAGAGGATAGTGTAGTTAGTTTTTTATGTAATCAAAATCATTTATGAACTTGAACTGATCTTTAGCAGTGTAAGTAGTTTACTGTTAGTTTTTTTTCTAAATAAGTCAATTTCATGTACTAGAGTACTGGATGAATTCATTAGCCATAAAATACTTGAGGGGACATCGTCATTATTAGCCCAGACACACATGATCACAGCTGGGTTATGTGGTTTTAATCTTCCTGTAATGCTCAGGCCTGCTGCTTCATATTGTACATTAACATCTTTATAACCAGGGGTTAAACTGGGATTTGTTATGTCAGGGTGCAATTTATGTATAGACTTCAAAATGTCACATTATTTGAAAGTTTTTATTAAAAATGTTTGGTATGCTCTCCAATCAGAGTCCATCATCAGCAAAACCGATAACACATTTCTCTCTATAAGTTCACACTCTTGTGAATCTATATCAGCTAAAGAATAAAACCAGCTTCTTAATTATTATATTACATTAAAATTGGATTTACTGAACTTATTACTGTGTGGTTTAGGTAATTGGAAATAATCTTTCAGAGCACAGCAGTTCGGATGTCTTCTTGTTTCTACGTCGAGCTTTTATGAGAGAATGTTTTGCATTTTTTATTTAAAATTTTCTAGTCTTTAGGATTGAAGCATTTCTGAGATTATTCCTTTTTCTCTGGGGAGATTTTATGCTCTCGTTGGACTCACATTGTGATGAAAACACACCATCTCTCAAACAAAGTTTTTTAGCTTGCCCAAGAAACCCGCCTAAGCTGAAGCACCTCTTTCACCCTCTTCTTGATTTTTCCTCCATTCAATCTGCCATCTCTCCCCCTCCCTCTCTCTCTCTCTCTCTCTCCAGTGCCCAGGCCTTACAGACCATGTTCCAGCTGATGACTCCCAAGCAGATGTTTGAGCACTTTCGGGGCTACGACGAAGTTTCCCACATAAACTGGAATGAAGAAAAAGCTGCAGCTATACTGGAAGCCTGGCAGAGGAGATACTCTGAGGTAAGGGCCAACACGCAAAGGAATGAAAGAGAGAGATTTAGAAAAGAGGAAAAAGGAACAGAGAAAAGAAATCTAGCCTAAATCCTCTACAACCACATTGTAAATCACAGACCGGATACAGGTGAACACGTAAAGGCCTGGTCTAAAGCCCGGGCCCCTGATAGATAGTAAAAGCACTGTTGGTGTGTGGTAAAGGGCCGAAGCGTTCCTCACAGCTCAATGGAGAGGAGCTATAGAGCAGCAGGGTGAGCCTGTCTGGAATACATTAAGAAAGCGCTGGATATGTCTCTTTTTTTCTCTCTCTCTCGCTCTGCCCGTCTTTGACTCTTGCACAAACACAGAGGCAAACACACTCAAAAGCTCACACACAATCACTTTCCCAGCTGTGGCCCCATTGGTGGCTCATGTGTGACATCATCTGGTCTTTCTTTTGGGGGCCCCAACCTCTGTTCCACATGATGTGACCCTGTGTGTGTGTGTGTGTGTGTGTGTGTGTGTGTGTGTGTGTGTGTGTGTGTGTGTGTGTGTGTGTGTGTGTGTGTGTGTGTGTGTGTGTGTGTGTGTGTGTGTGTGTGTGTGTG
>JAVQJG010178941.1:0-13069 GCA_036024015.1 Craterocephalus amniculus
CTGTATAAAAATGGGCACATTTGATTCCCACATTTAGGCCAGTGATCGGATCGGTGATCGTTTTTTTTAAACTCTCTGATCGGTGATCGGGCCCTAAAATCCTGATCGTGTAAAGCCTAATTGATGTAATAATTAAGTGCTAACTGTATGCTCTGTCTTATAAGTTTTGTATGCAAAACTTACAGCAAAAATGCCGCTAATATTTTGTTTGAGTCCTCTTGTTTTTATTGCAGCACACATCTGCCAAGGCATCCTTTTCTTCTGCTTATAGATTAATTTCTCACCAAGGTATTGTAATGACCTTAGACCATTGCATGAAGTTTTCTCCAGCACATCCCAAAGTTTCTACATGAACTCTGTGGCTGTCAATCCATTTATGAAAATTACGTCTCACCACCTCTAAACTGCTCTGATGCAATCTGAGCCTAATAAATCAGCTTGAAATATGCCATCAGGATCAGGAAAAAAATCTGTCTTTGGTCAAATATGGTAATTCAGTTTAACTGAGGTAGTCAGCATATGGCTGAAGCTGGACCTGATCAGCTGAAGCAACCTCAGATCACACCGATGTAACCATAGCTGTGTAAATATGCTGTTTAAAAAAAGCCTTTTTGGGTACAGCGCTGCAGATACTGCTCCTCTCACGTCAATGCCCCATTGCTCTGGAGAAAGTGGCTGGCATATACAGTATAGGCCCATTAAGTTGGAATCATCAAACCTCTTTTGTAAATTCCTTCAGAACCTGTGTTTATGCTCTTCATCACATTCTTACATAATTTCAAAGAAGGAAACCGATACTTTATCTACGACACACTTGGTATTGTTCTCCCAGGAAGGGAGGGAAGCTATAATACATAGACATTAAACAGCTCAAGAGCCAGAAATCTATGCACAAAGATACAAGGAGAGAAAAAGGCGAAACACCCGGAGTGAGACACACAGGTAATGATATGCAGCAATGGCATATAAACCCACAGAGAGAGAGAAGAGCAGAGGTGAAGTGTTTGCTGTGTCATGGGAAGCTCAGCAGCATAACTGAGTGGTGGTTCACGGTCACCTGAGCCAGCTCCAACTATCAGCTATAACAAAAGACAGAGTTTGTAGGCCGTTCTTGAAAGCAGAGAGGTTGTGCGCCTCCTGAACCTGAACTGGGAGGTACAGGAGAGGAACCTTGGAGGGCTTTGCCACCCAGTCCACTTTAGAAATTCAAATAACTACAGTCTGCAGTCTGAAGTGCTCTGTTAATGTGAAACAATGAGGTTTTCAAGATGAACCAGTGTTCATACAGCCATAGATATCAGTAGGAAATGCCTCACAGTTTATGAGGTAGTTGTAACTTGTTAACTCATTGTTTGACTTCTGAATGGCTTCAGTTCAACGCCATCAGGGGGACGTGCATGTGTCCATTATGAGATTTAGTTTTCATTTCTTTGATTAAACTTATTTAGATTTTGTTTTCACTCCCTCTTAATATGAAATGGAAGAAATCAAGGACATAGATGTACTATAATCACTTATTTAAGGTGAAACACTTGTTTCTGGTTTTGGCTGAAAGGAACAAGCAGCTGTAGCTGTCATCATAAATGAATGCTAGAGGCTAGGCATGCTTCATTGTGCCGATCCATGCAGTAATGTTTAAATACTTGTATTGGAATCCTTCTGTTTCTGATAAGTCACGCAGATAATCTTTAATTCAGCCAATAAACCTCTGCAGGTTAGATGTTACTAGCATGTGTGGAAAGTTTCCACAGTTTTCCTCAGTGTTTAGTCTCTTCAGTCTTCATTTTATCTCAGGCTGACGTGATGCCTGACATCACATTTAATTAATCAATAAAATAAGTTGCAGGATTTGTTCAACCCTGGCTGCAGCCATAAAGGGATGAATAATCTCATTCACCCATTCATCATCCAACTTTGAAACATGCCAACAGTAATAAAAAAAAAACTACAGTACATTCAAATTATGTAGGATAATGTGTGTATACAAAAACATTTACACCGAGGATGATAAAAAGGGGCAAAAAAAAACCTCCTTTGTCTGAAGACACTTCTGTGTTTCGTTGTCCTGCTGCAGAAGGAATCTGAGAGCGATCCGTCAAACATCAGCCTGATTGATAAGTCTACACATCCAAAGTTTTGCACATCACCAGACATCCAACTTGCAACCTGTCGGACTCCATCACAGCTCACACACTTCTGGTGCACACCAGCTGCCTGAAGCTGGAGCGTGCTGTGTTATAAGTGAGCTGTACTACTCAACATTGTTTAGATCCTCCCCAATAAAAACATTAAAGCAGCCAAACCAAATTCAAGCCAAGTCTCACATCAGATGCGACTTATTTCACATCTCCTGTCCCAAGTGGTCTTTATGTGAAACTGTGCTATAAGGAGGTGTAAGGTGATTTGTTGGAGTGAGCGGACCTTGGAGAAAAGCTACTGACAGCTTTCTTCCCGGTCCTAATGAGCCCCATGTTGAATGTAATGTCGCTCATTAGCACCCCTTCGGCTGCTAATGAGCGACATAGTGGCGGTTTGACAGCACAGCTGGGCTCAGGCCCTACTGACTCTGACCTAGCAGCTAATTCACTCCCACCAATCCTTAACAGGTGCTCTTTCACTTCAAAGCCCCCCTATGCATTATACAGCGTGTGCAGAGTCAAACCAGATCCTTTAATAAGTCCTCAGTCAGTTGTGTATGAATTCTTTTACCATATCTTTATTTAATCTTCCTCTCCGTCTTCTTCGCAGGGCAGAGGTGGTGCTCGGAAACATCATAAAGAAGAAAGGATGGAGGTACGAGTCACACTTTCATCGAGCTCAGGGTTTTTTAATTTCCGTTCCAGCCAGCCTTCGTAATCTCGTATCATCTTTCGCCTCGGCTGTGCGTCATGAACTGGAACAGTAAAGGTTCCAGTTCATAACACACCAGATTAATGTGGGAGGTCGTGCTGTGCCCTCGCTCGAGTGTCTCTCCTCAAAGATGCTGAATAATGGATTAACTTCTCGTGGCTTGTCGTCTGTCTTATCCTTCCCGGATTGGCATTTGTAGGTTTTATGAGATCAGGTTCCACACTTCCACTCATTCAGTGACAGTCACACCTAATACAGCGTATGGGTGATCATAACACCGACAGAATAAGGTCCTAATGCTGCGTCTGAATTTGCCTTTGTTTATATGTACTCCTACGTTTATTGAAATATAAAACCTGTGTTTTATGTGGGCGGAAAGATTGCCAACTCCATTACACCAGCTTTTGTTTCTGTTGTAATTTAGAGGATTTGTTTTTTTACAAATGTTTTGTCATTCTTCATTTTTAGACGTTCAAGTCTGGTGATAACAACAAAGATCTTCTGGGGGGGAAAGTAAGTCTCATCTGGTTACAAAAATGTAAAGCTTTCCTGTGCTTTCAGGTTACAACCGGTGTTTTTTTTTGTTAGAAGCTAAAATCATGTTATTATCCAAAAAGGATAAAACAATGTAATGCAACACTGAGGTGCAGGACATTTTTAAAAAAATTTTATGATAATGCAAGGTCCCTGTTTTGTTTTGGCAGAGCGGAGACTGAAAGAGGTTTATCCCGGAAACACATAATAGAAGGTATGTAGCAGTGCAGCGTATTAATGGATTAAATGTTGGCGCTGCAACAACAAATTATTTCCTAATTAGTTGCTTTGGGGTCGAGGGAATAAAAGCTGCTCTTTAATATTCAAATTTCTCTAGAGGTTATTGCAGTTGCAAAGAAAACTTTTGGGGACATTAACCCAGTTAAGCTGGGAATCCTTTGTACCATTTTCGATCACACACTGCAGAGCTTCACTCTTACCGCCGGTGCTGCTTGTTTTCAGGTTTAAAAGCCTCTCTAGAAAGACTCCAGCTAGACTACGTCGACGTGGTGTTCGCAAACAGGCCGGACCCGAACACGCCCATGGAAGGTAACGGAGAGTTACTGTTTTGTCGTTTTTTTTTCTGCCGCCTCTCATGCATCTCTATGACTACTGCAGTGCAAAGACTCGGATATTCAAACCTTTTGTTAGTGAAACATCTATTTTTAAAATCCTGCATGTTGTCCGGGCGCTTCCACCTCCACAGTCAGAATGATGATAGATACTGATGCTGGAGACCTTTAAATGGCAGAGTGCTAACCGAGTGTGGGCTCAGCTGGTAGCACAGTATCCATCTGCTCCAGTGGTAGAGTTCTTCTCAGGTTAGGGTTGAATCAGAGGTCAACTTTCCGCCTCCCGTTTGATGCTGTCTCTTTCACAATTCTTCAGTGTCTTGTTGGCGGAAGTAGCTTGATGTAAAAGTCGAGGCGATTCTTTTCCCCATCTTCCTTTTTGTAACAAGCATACACAGCTCACACGGACAATTATCCTGGCAGCAGCTAACTGGTTAAATGGGGTGAAGGGGAGGGTAACTACTACTTTGTCACCGAAGACAAACCCTGTTAAGCCGAACACCCACTGCATGATGAACAGGGTTGATTTGTCAGCAGCAGAGCATCGTTGAAGTTAATAGATGGTTACAGGATTACTGAGGATTGACACAACCCGGCTTCATTTCACTCGGGTCCCGATTCTTATCTGACATGTGCGTATTTTAGTTTTGCAGTCGCACAAAAGCAAACCGCCCCTCCAACCAATGAAAAGACGGAAATTAAAGCTGGAAGGTGTGAGATATCTTTGAACAGCACAGGCATGTCAGACAGGTCTGTTAAATGAAATGTTTGCCCTTTTATTAGGAAAAGAAATAGAGATGTGCAAATGCAATACCATGAGATAATCTTTTAAACATTCACCCACAACATTGAAGTGGAAAAACAAAAAAAACTAACTCATCCCCAATATATTTTTAACCATAAGTACTTAAAATGCATCAGCTGTCATCCAGTGTGTCGAACCACTTTGTGTGCGATTTAAGATTTAAACGGGTGTTTGCATGGTTGTCATGTCTTATTTATTTCTCTTGGGGTCGTTTTTTAATGTTGCATGTTACAGACCCCCCCCCCAGAAAAAAAAATAGAATCATGTGCATTTTAACATGAATGTCATTCAAGTGCACCGTGTTAAGAAAAGATGTCATCCTCATCAGGACACTCAGCTTTCTGATTAACATAATCAGCTTTTCCACCTCCCTCCTCAATGGCCCAGGCAATTTGGATTGCAAATGATGACAGATATGTCTTTTGTGCCATGGAAGAGGAAGTATTTACTGCAACATGCTGAGGAAAACACAGGCGGGTTACACCAGAACTGTTTTTTTTTTTTAAGCATCTGTGCATACGTTTGTTTTCAGAAACAGTTCGAGCAATGACCCATGTGATAAATCAAGGCATGGCCATGTACTGGGGGACATCCCGCTGGAGCCCGATGGAAATAATGGTCTGTGTAAATGATTCCCCATTATTGTAAATTCATAGAACCATTGTGTCCGTTTTTCACAAGATTGCCTTACCGGATCGTGTTTATTTTTTCTCTTCCATCAGGAAGCGTACTCTGTTGCCCGACAGTTCAACCAGATTCCTCCCATCTGTGAGCAGGCTGAGTACCACATGTTCCAGCGGGAGAAGGTAGAGGTACAGCTGCCAGAGCTCTTCCATAAGATAGGTAAGCTGCAGCGCATTTGTGGCTCCTGGTGAAGAAGTGCTGGATGAGCCTCATTTTTATGGTACCTTTCTAACCTCGGCTAAGGTTTACAAAGGTTCACTTCATGTTAAATTCCTTTCTTTTATGCATTATTTCTTTTTTTGGACGTGCAGCACTTTCTCCCCTGTTATACACACTCTTACATACCTGTGAGCAAATCAGGGTTAATGTAGGCTTCAACCGTTGGAGCGGTCAGGGATCAAGCTGCAGCAATGATAATCTGAGTCACGCCTGCCTCCGAGAGATTTATACCCCTAATACGCACACAGGATGTTTTCTCATGGTCATTTGACTTCTGAAGCTGTGAGCTGCTCTTTCTGAAAACATGACCAGATCAGTGTCACGGTCCATCTTTTATGAACTTGTTCATAAAACTGACTCAAGTCAGCTCCTTGAAAAAGTGAGCTGCTGCCTGTCACGGATGATTTTGACACTTTTCTGTTCTCAGGTGTCGGGGCCATGACATGGTCCCCGTTGGCTTGTGGGATCATCTCAGGGAAATACGACGGCAGGGTGCCTCCCTACTCTCGGGCATCTCTGAAGGTAGATGACACCCCGCTCGCTGTTTCCCGTCCTTTACTCCGATCATCTGTGCCGCTCGCGTTGTCGTGTGTTTCCACTCCCGGTCGCCGGTTTGTTTGTTTTTATTGTTTCTTTGTGTCTTTCAGGTTGTGTAACTTTGTGCAGCACATGCGGTGTACCTTTCAGTGCCATGTTGACACCATGCACCATGTACCTCTTCCCAAGCGGTGTTGTTCGCCCCTGTTTGTCAGCTGGTGTTGGCTTTAACACGTTTTAGAGCACGCACATGAGCACACACAAACCAGCAGAAAAAACAAACAAACAAATAGCTTAAATTTGAGGTTCAGATACAAACATGACCCGTAACTAAATGAGCAAACTGAATCCTAAACCACACAGAGTTTTTTCAGACCACTCATATGTGAGAGATGATTTGTCCTCTCAGCATCAGCAGAATATTCTGCTGGAAAGAGATCCCATACTTTCTACTTTGCCATATTATGGTGTTGAAATTAGCTTCAGCTCTAAGCTAACACCTGACTTTGTGCAATGTTGTCTCAGTGTGGTGAAGTGGCATGTTGTGTCTCTGTGGATCGTGTGTCAGTGACCACCTCCGGCTCCTTGTGTTGGTGTTGTGCACTTTGGCTCCGTTTTGCCTGTGGATGTTTGTGGTTTTGATATTTTAATGAAATGTTGTCTCTCACTGGTCCTGACTTGTCCCTGATGGCATCCTTCATGCTATATGTGGAATAGATGCTGTATTCTTTCAGTGTGGTCATCCGTTTTCTGTGAAAAGCATTTGTAACTGTGGCGTTACTCCGGGATAAAGTGGACTGAGGCGCTGCTGGCAGGAGACAGAGTCACGTGTTTGAAAACGGGCCCTGGTGACACGGGAGCTGCGGCGCAGCGGTGTGAGCAGGGCTGTGTTTTTGAGCAGGTGTGCTGTGTTTTCAACAGGGCTACCAGTGGTTAAAGGACAAGATCTTGAGCGAGGAGGGCCGGCGTCAGCAGGCGAAGTTGAAAGAGCTGCAGGCAATCGCGGAGCGGCTGGGCTGCACTCTGCCCCAACTCGCCATCGGTACGCAGATACACTCTGCCGCTCTCTCTCTTTCTGTCTGTCTGTCCGTCCCCTCTGCCTCGGATGGGCCGGGGTCACGAGCGCTCTCGCAGCTGTCCGTTTCGACCGTTGTGCTGTCACGTGTGTGTGTGTGTGTGTGTGTGTGCGTGTGTTGTGTTGCAACAGCTGTAGTGGGGAAATGCATTGTAGACAAAAAAATAAACAAAAAGGTTTGCAGGGTTTGTGAGAAACACTCATCTAAGCTTGGATCCGACTGTAGAAACATGAAGACACCAGCCTCATCGATGTAAACACAAGGAATGCAAACACGTTCACGGTATCCGCGTGTGTCTGCAGGTTCTCCGTGGTGTTTACACGTATTTAACAGTTTCAAGTGTCAGCATCAAAATAGCGTCCAAGAAATAAATCCAGTGGCTGACAGAGATCGATCGGCTGCTGGGCAGCAAAGTTAGAATGTGAAAACCCCCGAAGACGCGCAGTCCTGCAAGCGACGTGAAACCGCTTGACATGGCGGGAATAAATCTGGGGGTCTGTCTTTGATCTCACAGCAGATTACTGCAGTTTTTCACCCTCACAGTAAAACAGAGTCATAGATTAGGTTTCACGGCCCATTAGTGGACAGCCTCAACTCTCCCAATTTCCATAAATCTTTTCTGCACTCCTGAAGGCGGCACAGGAGATTTATTCATACTTCTACATCACGGTGGAGCTGCAATATTGAATAAGAAGTAGATAACAATGACAGACTCCTTCCTGCTTTTTGCTTGCGGTCGTTGCTGCTGGAGCAGGAGCTAAATCCAGGTTTCAGATTGTGGCTGAGGCCAGAGAAACGGAGCTAAGAGATGTTGTGTGTGTTTGTGCCATAAGGGACAGTTCGCCCATATGTCATACTGGAGAAAAACCTTCAAGTGGTGCCTTTTCCCCCAGTTTTTTCTACTTTCATTTTAGTGAAAGATTTGTGTAGAATCATAATCCTACTATTTTTACAGCAACATACCCATTTCCATTATGCTGTAATCTGCTTACAAGTGTATCTTCTTCAATTGCAAAAGGATGCTGCTCTATTGCATAATGCGGCTCACAAATATAATGCCGTACGGAGCAGGGATGTGTTATTTCTCTGTCCGTTTGTTCGGAGCAATCACAGCTAGGCAGGTTTCCTGCTTGCCCTCAGCAGGATGCAGCAATGGAATCCAACAAAATGCCTTTTGCAGCTACTGTACTATGTGTTGAGGGGCTTACAATCATATATTTTCATCTTTTGTCCTACTTTATCATTTTTCACTACATTTATCGAGGCGCAGATCAGATGAGGAGCCAATCAAAGCCGATCAATATCAAGCTTTCGTTGAGCAGTGTTGTTTTTCTTCTGCTGGTTACATTGATTCAGCTTCTGCTTCCCATCACCTACATGAACGCTGTATCCAGTGAGCTCCAAGCAGTGAGTTAATTTGATTATGGTTCTCATTTATCAGGTAAAGTTACTTCTTAAGTTTGCAGATTTAGAAAATAAGAGAAAAGTATCGTTTTAATTTAAAATCTCTTTTTCTCAGACCATTTTAACATAAAAAGCTGTTGCTTCCATGTAACGTATTAAGCCATAAAATGTTAATGTAGCAGATATTCTGCTGTGCCGCTAATAATTATATACTTGAGGAAAATTGAATGCAGTTTCTGTTTATTGATATGTAAATGAGCAGCGCTGTGTGATGAATGTGAAGATCGTGGCTAGATATAATGTTGTCATATTTCATCCGCGGATTGGTTTTATCAGGATGATTTAACCACCAAGGTTCAGCTGCTCCTCATCCAATGAGAAAAACTCAAAGCTTATTGTGGGTTTTGTTGTGCAGTGTGTGTTTGTGTGTGAGTCGTGGATGGCACCAGCGTGTGTTTGTCGTGGTGAGGGTGTCATGTCTGTTTACTGGTCTCCTGCAGCGTGGTGCCTTCGGAACGAGGGGGTGAGCTCTGTCCTTATAGGGGCTTCCAACACCGACCAGCTGATGGAGAACATAGGAGCCATTCAGGTGAGGCTATAGAATGAGTGTTTGTCTGCGTGTGCTTACTTTGTTTTTTTTTTTTAAAAAGTGACTTGGTCCTTTTAACCAAGCCCGGGTTTGGGTTTTGTAGTGCGCAGCAGCAGATTCCACTCCTGAGTACAACTTGGGCTCTTGGGCAGTTTGCTGCGGCACGCTTGGCTGCTTCACTGTTCCACGTTAATAAGGTCAGCTGCGTATAATTTGCCACAGGGGATTGGAGATGAGCTCACAGCCACTTCTTCCTCTGCTGATAAGATGCATCCTTTAATGGGGTTCCGGGTTTACATCCTTTCTTCACATTATGTGCGGCCCGCAGTGAAGTGCATCCCTCCTCTCCTCCATTCTGATGCATTGTGTGTTTTCGCTCCTGTGTGCTCCTGGCATGTGTGTATGCACACACTGCAACTCTCCTCTCCCTCAGTACATTTCATATGTTGTTTACAAAATGTTATGCTCACATTTCCCAAGGGCTCAGCAGTTTATTTAGTATAAATTAATATCACACTCAATGAAATATATGGCAGTCCTCTATGTAAATCAGGTTTTCTCTGAAAAACAGAATAACATTTTTATTTTTTTAAATGGAGCAAGTATTTATTATCCACATTGTCTACTGAGCTAATAGCATTTACAGTCATAGATGGATGGACGAGATGACTTTATTGATCACTGGGAGGAAATCAGATTATTGTAGCAGCTGGGTACATTAAATACAATAAAAAGATAAATATAAAAATTGCTGGTGAAAAAAACTAGTAAAAGAGTAAAATGTTTTGGAGAGAATGTGCCAAGAATGAGGAAGATGGAGCATCTGTGTTTTCCCTGGATTTTCTATTAAACATCCTGATAGGGCTGTCCCGATACCGCTTTTTCACTTCCGATACAGATACCGATACAGAGAGTTGAGTATCGGCCGATACCCGATACAGATACTTACATGTTGTTAAGAGCAAAATATTGTGTCAAACCTCACCCCAAAACCTTAAGGTGTAACTGGAAAAGTCCACAACAGAAGGTGTTGGAAAAATTGAGTCACTAATTATCAACCAATGAGTTGATTTAAAATAAATTTAAAGACGCTGTGTAACACACAGCACATTTCTGTTGTAAGAAAAAACAACCTCAGTAAATCCTGTAGAAAATCTACAAGAGAGATCTCGTAAAGGGTGTTGAGGTAAAAGGGCTGGATAGAAAATGTTGATTGCCTGGTATCGGCAACAGTATCGGCATATTTCAATGCAGGTCGATACTTTCCGATACGTGTTTTTTTGTTGGTATCGGCACCGATACCCGATACTGGTATCGGATCGGGACAGCCCTATCTGACATATGAATGGGGTTCTCTGGTTCAAGACAAAATATATACTACTACTACTAATACTACTACTACTGTTATTTAGCAGACACTTTTATCCAAAGCGACTTACATTTGAAGAACAACACAAGCAAAAAATCAAAGAATAGGATACAGCATGAACAGGCAGACTGCTGGACTTCGATGTTATGTCAAGTGCAATTTTTATTATTCCTTAATCTATTTTTGTGTGTGTGTGTGTGTGTGTGTGTGCGTGTGCACAGCAAGTCCCTTGTAGAAATTTAAAAAACATGCAATTCACTGTCATACATAAAACAGTCTCATATACATCCTATACACCTTTAAAACAATATTGTTTTTCTTGAATTGTCAATGTTAACATGTTCACTGAATCGTCATGAAATTTAAAATGCATGTAAATAGGTGAGTGTCACCTAAAAGTAGCATCTAACACTAAATGTTGCATCTTTTACCATCTTTTGGATCTACAAACTGTTTTTTTAATCCAAACAAATGCCAACAAAAGCTGTTCCCACTTCTAATATTTTTTTCTGGTTACTCTTATCATTAGTTTGGGAGAGAATGGAAATTATTAAAATCACATCAATAATTGGGTATTTCTGCTGTGTATTAGTTTTAATTAAAAGTAAAGATAGAGGGGATATTAAATTAGCAATTACTGTGACTTCTGTTTATTCAGACTTCTGAAGTCTGTTCATTTCACCACTGAGATCAGTGATGTCTTCTCTTATGTTCAATTGGGTGCTCCTATAATGAGTGGTAATATGTGAGTGAGACTGACATTTAGACTGTACATTATACATTTCACAAATGGGGCAGTTTGCATTGGTAGAGCAGTCAGAGTGTCAAATATTATTTAGTGACATAAATTATTTTAGTTTTATAACCAAACATGTATCTCAGCAATTAAGAATCCCCATTTTTCTGCTGGCTTGATCTGCCTTGGTGCTGCTTACCGTGTGTGTGTGTGTGTGTGTGCGTGTGTGTGTGTTTGTTAGAGAACAAAAAGGCAAAGAAAGGAGACGATGAACAGGAAGACAGTGTATATGTCTGAGTTTGTAACTGTCCATGTTTGCTTGTTCATGTGTTAGTGTTTTTATTTCTGCCTGCGGGCAGACCTCTTTGTGTGTGTGTGTGTGTGTGTGTGTGTGTGTGTGTATGTGTGTGCGGTGTGTGTGTGTATCTGTTCCAGTTCAGCACTCTATCTGCCTTCAGTGTGACAGCTCACCTGTGTATTGAAGCATGGACACATTTTTCATGACAACTTTATTTGGACACTTGTGCTCATGTATCATTTATGTGATGAAGCTCTGAGAGCTGAACCACGGGAGCAGGAGGAGGATGGAAGCTAAACACAAAGAAGGAAATAAAACAAGGAGGGCTCATGGGAGAAAAATATGAGGAATAAACAAGATCTTCAACCAAAGCTATGGATAGGTTGCAGTTTGTGCTTTTAGTCAGGCATGTAAGAAACTATTGGTCGACATCAAGACTGAATGATCAATGAGCCAATATCATTGATCAAACATGAACAAATCAGTCATTTGTAAGATGTGCTTGAGAGAGATCATGTTTAGCTGTTTTTCATTGTTCTAACAACCGAAATGTCTTATTTTAATTCATTGAGGAAAATGCCAATATTCAAAGTTGTGGTGTGTATTGCATTTCAAATGTATTCTAAAAAAAAAGCTTTCCAGTATTAAGGGATAAATTCAAACCGTTGCCTCATTTTGTCACCCTGCTAACTGTCACAGACATTGGGGGGAGACACGGATTAGGAGAGATTATGATTATTTATGTAGTGTTTGGAGGTCTTTCAAGTTTGTCATCATCAAGCTGGAAGAGTACAGGATGACTATTTCTGACTGGAGTCTTAAAATCTAGAACAGGATCCCTGAGGTTCACCTGAAGGGTAATTAGTCATGTCACATACTGTTGGAGGGAGTGAGGGAATGTAAATTAACAAAGCAGTGTAAAAAAAGAAGATTTTTAGCACCAGAGATTCAAAGCTATCATATCTAAAAAAAAAATTCTCTGTGTGGGACAAAGGATCTTCTTTAGTTAAGGATTTAGCAATACGGTTTCATAAATGCACCCTGACAGCTTTTAGGTCAGGAAAAAAGTGGTTATATATTTGTTTAGCTTTTGATTGCACAAGCTAAACAAATATATAAGTTAATCAACATACAAAACTGAATTATGTCACAACTAAAAACCAGCCGATATGCACAGGGCACAAGTACTGGGCCATATGGCCAACATGATTTATCATGGTATTTCTACAAATTGTAGCACTTTCACAGTATCTGATGGTGATGTTAACCACTTTTTTCACTGATCTGGTCAACATCAGGTGACAGCTTATTTCATTGTCCTGACAATTTTACATTAAACACAAAACCATTTTAGTTTGGCTGTAAGTATTGTGGAGGTGATCTTCATCCCCATCCA
>JAVQJG010178958.1:0-10564 GCA_036024015.1 Craterocephalus amniculus
GTGTGTGTGTGTGTGTGTGTGTGTGTGTGTGTGTGTGTGTGTGTGTGTGTGTGTGTGTGTGTGTGTGTGTGTGTGTGTGTGTGTGTGTGTGTGTGTGAGTGTAGGTGGGAGTGACTTAAACAGGCAGGGTGAGTGAGGATGAGGATGGGCTGAGCTTCCAGCTGCAGAGTAAGAGAAAGGAAAACCCTCCCACAGGAAGCCGGAGCTCCACTCCACATAGCCTTTTAAGGTAAAAAACGTCCCAAAACTTTTCTCACCAGGGAATAGAGCTGAGATATAGTCTCGTTTAAAGCTACAGCAAAATCCTGAGAGTTTGGAAAGACTTCAGGGAGAAGTTAACAGAACAAAATCAGCAACACATCATTTATATATTTATACTTGTGGAGAAGAACTTCTCTGATGAGTCTAACCTTTTACTTTAAATCAAGAGTACCACCTGTTTCTGTCAGTGCGCTTAGTTAACTTACATTTTCATAAAATTTCACTATCAGCACATTTATGACTGAAAGCTCACAGTCGTTTTGGTTTCTGACTACATCTTTATGGCAGTCCGAGTTATTCGGCGCACAGTGATGAGAAACATTCGTGCCGACTGTCTGCTGTCTGAGTCACACTGAGGGGAGTGTGGGAATGGGCCCCATGCGTTTCTTCCCCATGGGAAAATTATCTGTAAATTGTAAACAAGAGGTGCTTCCACAAACCGGAACCATTATGGGAAATTGTGATGCGGTGTCAAGAGAATTGCCCCACCTTCTAATGTTAGTGTTGTCTGTTGAGGGTTTCAGTGAATTGGGGTAAATGGTTCATTTGAATGCCGGCTCCAGGAGGATGGCTCCTTTCTCCCCACCGAAAATGTTAATTAGGTAGAGTGTCCTTTTAATATAACAACATACTGCACACAGCCTGGTCCCAGAGTATCAAAAGGGACCAAACCCAAATGGTTTGCATCAAAATGCAGCAAGTTTTAATGTAAGCACTATAAAAAGAGTCATAAGCTATAGGTAGTGGGCTACTTTCCATATTTTTGTTTCGGTTTGGAGATGGCAGTGTTGTTTTGTAGATTTGATTAGTTTAAACATCGTGCTTTCCCCTTTTGGATAGGCTTCCGTCCAGTTCAAGTGTTTTCTTTTCATTAATTTGATTTAATTCCATTTTAAACTTGTGAGCATTCTGTTAGACTTACTGCCATCTAACGTATAGTACATTACTACACTACACTTTCCCAATCGGATATTGCAGCAACGGTAGCCGCAGTGAATCTAAAAGTCCGACAACGGCAGCAAAAGAACGTCATCCGATAGTTCATGAGTGTCACTCAGGTGAAGAGGTTTGTGATTTTATTAATATTGCAGACTGCATCCCATCATTGGTGCGAGTGTGTGAGATGGGAATTGTTTCTTTGTGCTGTGTATTTGTTCTGCTCAGCCACTGAACCAGTTTAATTCACTGTGCTGACAGGAATCACCTGGTGATTCCACAAATACAGTCTGGTACTACTCACCTGGTGGAGCTGGATATTTACGTGGTTTCAGTCGCGGTAAAGCCAGGATGAAAGCTGATGGAAAGGCTCTATAAGCTGCTTTTTCTGGAGCAAAAAAACTGATGCTGTGTGGAGGCCAGTTTTCACCAGGCGAGATCCGCTGGCCATCGGGAGGTTTCCTGTTTTAGAGCAGAGCAATGACTGTTTGCCGTTTGCCGTTTTTGGATCTTCACAGTGCAATGAGTTATTCTGCATTGGTGCTGCTTGTCCCTTGCTGGTGGCTGTAGTTTCAAGATGGCAGACTGTCATGGAGCTTCCCTACCGGATTACCAGTCCTATATATGACCAAATCTAAAATTGTTTACGAAACAAAGATGTGCCAGATAAGTAGCGGAGGTCATAATACAGCAATGATAACACATGTATAGCCTACATGCAGACATCAACTGCTTTTGCCTGCACCTGTAAAAAGGATAATCATGAACCTTTTACAAAATAACTTGTTTTCCTCAATGCATTTATATTTTGTACACAAGTATTAAAAAAAATAAGAAAGAGTTGTTTTTGGTTCAGTATTAGCTCCACACTAGAGTTCATTTATTTTTAGTGAGTGAATGGGAATGCACAGTTTAATCTCATCCACTTCCACCATGACAAATTGGGATTCTTTCTGAGAAATATGGATGGCTCTGAAAGAGTATGATCTTTTTTCGACTAAGAAAAATCCTTAGCTTGACTGAATTTAACCAGTAGGTTCTGCAACTTGATTAGATCGTGTATTTGATGTCTTGCATTTTATTTGGATCTTCAGTTTGTGTTGTTCAAAACTTTTAGGTAGGACTGGAATTCATTTATTTCAAGAGGGGTGCATTCATTGTGGATTCCAGGAGCAATATATAATAAAAACTAACTAAAAACTGATCAAATAATTCATTTGCATCATTAAGGGTTTATATACACATTCAGAGTTAATTTGCAATTGGTTTCACAAGCCATTACAGAGATAAATTAGGAATAGCAGACAGCAGTCTCTATCAGCTAAGTGAAAAAATAGTAAACACAAAATAATAATTCATAAAATAGTCCTCCAAATAATTAAAAAAAAAAAAACCGATATGTTTATATGTAACTTTAATTTCTCACCAGTAATAACAGCGACACAGTAAAAAGTAATGTGAAACAAAGCATCCCTTATTGCACTCCTGGTCAGTCCTTTATTCTGAGGCATTGCAGGTGGATTTTCTGGATCCTCAACAGGCTCAGGTGCATCACAAACATCATCACAGAGAGGGACATTGTGTCTGGTGACAATGTTGGGAAGCACAATACAGGCAAGTATTATGTTGCTCGCTACCTTGCTCAACACCCATGTAGGCATGCAAAGCGCCTCAGAACTCCATTTAAAAGCACAAAAGCCCATCTTGTTCTGTAAAGAGCAGCAATAAAGCTACACAGCAGTGTTTGCAAAAGAAAAAAGGTCCTTACTTGTGGTATGAGTGAACGGGCACCGTCCCCTAATATTACGCCATGGTTGGTTGGGAGGTTGCTTTGGAGCTGTCATTATAGAGTCCTTTCCTGGAGGGTCAGGGATCGACCCAGGACTCTCCCCACACAGTTTGTGATGATGAGGTCAGTGTCACCAACAAGCTGGACCTTGTGCCCCTCTCCCTTTCAGTTTATGTACTCCCACCACCTCACATGTGTTGTTTCTTTGTGCCCATAACCCATCCATAACCCCATCAGTATTAGGGAAGTTCCCCCAAGTAAAAACGTTTGCTTGGTCTGGGTAATGTGGTTACCATTCAGAAATTAAACTAAACTAACCAGGCTGGCCAATGCTCTTAACACAGCTTTCACTCCATGACTCACGTTATGTTTATTTACTGCTACATCGTCACCAACAACTTTGATAGAAAGTCGCCGAAGCATATACGCAGAGCCATGAGGACCCGATCTTCCACAAGCAAACTGTGACTGCTTTTGGGTTCTGCATTGAGCTTCTGGTCTCAGTGCTGACCTTTTCCAGTGACTACTGCCACAATAGTGACAGCCAATGGCAGTACCTCTGAGGACAGCTGAATAAAATGGCTGTGGAGCTTGTTGTGTCTCACAAACACACACTCACACAGACACACTTGGCTGATGTGCTTCAGCTTGTGTTCAGTTAGATCAGTTATAATAAAGGTCTTTAATTCTACAATCAGCACATCAAATATGTCAGACCATGGACGCGTTCCACAGTAGCAGAAGCCCCTGCACTCTGGAGTGTGTTAGGAACAGTTAGGCTGCAATGGTAGGATCCTTCAGTTCTTCCAAGGATATAATCTGACCCCCAATAAAGACATTTGGAATAAAGTTACACATAATATGAATGCCACCTGGTCTGGTCAAAAGAGGATGAGTAAGTGAAATTCAGATGGAAGAATCTGAAAGCCAATGCAACAAAGGTCCAGGCTGAGGGAAAAACACCCAAACAGGCAGAAAGCTCTTCAACAGAGGTGACCACACTGATAGTGCTTGACATAATTAAAAGCTCTGTGTTGGGAATCAAGGTGTTGTTGGTGACGGTGAGCCCACAATTATAGAAAAGAGGACAGCGGTTCCTTCCAGTGAAAAAAAAACATTTATTCTGGATCTCAGCCCTGTTATTGAGGAAGAAGGCAGATCCTCCAGAGAGCCAGTTGCCGGTGCCACAGGACATCAGAAAGAGGCTCAAAGGGTTCTTTGTAAAATGAGTTTGCTGAGGTGTGATTGGAGCCTTTGTACACTCAGCATGCAGACTGCTTCCTCTTCTTGGAATCACAGTAAATAACCCTAAATCAAGATGTCCCTGATTTTTCTTTATAATACTCTGTGGAATAGTTAGTGCATGTTCATATGATCTCACTTGTTTTCATGTTCAATACTTGTAACAAGAACATTTATGTGTATGCAAAACCCTTATTTAAACAAAATGTCATGTTGTGTCACTTGTTTCTTTCGTTTTATTTGATGATGTTCTACTTCTCTGTAGTTTCAAGGTATACATAATGACAATGTTTTCCCCACCAATGTGCTGTGATAAACTAACTGGTTCACCAAAAGTAAGTCACATGGCAGCTTTGGTTTTGCCTTCCTTTCTATTGGCATTTTATTTTATTGTAATTTAACTGTGTCTTTATGTGAGGGTACTTATATTATCCATTTCATAGGCAGATGCTGCACACCATTTTAATGAATATGTTGTTTTACACCAGAATGAGCAATAGCTACAATCACAGACCAAATCACAGCAGCTTCACAGTGCAGGCTCAGGAATTGTCCGATTTTTTCCTTTCTTCCTCTCCATATTCACCTTTTATAAAACAAAAATGAAATAAAAATTATTAGCAGGCCAACATTTTGCATGTTACAAACCGTCATGCACTGGAAAAACCTTGTGTTCCTGCATTTTGCTTTTCAAGTTGTTTTGTACTGTATGAAAGGTGCAAGGTGGATGGTGGGATGGAAAATCAGGCCAGGAAACCAAGTTCAAACTCCAGCTGACCCAAGTCTGTCCTACAACTTTTAACTCTTCTCTTTTGGTATAGAAAACCACACAATGCAAAGTGTCCTGTGGGCAACTTTTATTCTTGTTTTAACAAGAACGTAGACTTTGATAAGATTTAAACGGCTTTGTTTGCAGCTTTTGTCATGGGATGCCTCCTCCATGGGATGCCTCTTGCAGCAGATAAAGACAGACGGGCAGATTACCAGCAAGTTACAGCTTTAATATTTTGATGTCTGGCTCTTGCTCCCAAACGAGGCCATGACAACATGTTAGCTCCACCGGTTCCATTCATCGCCTTTGCCGTCAACAAGGACTTGGAGCTGCCTCGCCTTGCCTTCTGTTTACTTGGCCCATGTTTGCCTCTTTAACATTGTTTACAGGGGTCGTGTAGATACAGATCTGCATTTGAATGGAGTTTTATCCCCTCATCAGACTAATTCATGAGACAAATGGCTGACAAGAGCAGAGACGCATAACATCTAGCTTTTCTGTTATCAGTATTTCAGAGGAGAGAGTATTTTACCTGCTATTCTTATAATAAAGGATGAAAAACAAGTACTTTAAGCAATGCATACTATAATATCACTCAATAATTTACTGCATAAAAGCTTTCTGCATCAAGAATTCATTTAGCCCCCCACTTTGTAAAGCCCAAATGCAACTGCAACACGCTCCTGAATTAAACTCCAATAGACAGTGTCTTTTCGGGCCCTGCATGCCTTTTGGTCTCCACTTGCTCCTCCCGAAAGAAATGTAGAGCTCTGAATGCTTGACTTCTACAGCTGCTAAATTTGTCTGCCAGGATTGGTGCTGGATAGCAGAAAATAGCCATCTGCTGCCGCTGGAAAGGAGGTTGATGAGAGTGGTGAGAGCGAAGTCAAACAGTAAAGATGCAGGCTTTAAAACCAAAACAATTAGCTATAATGGGCTGTAAAGGTTGGGAACCACATAGCTGGTATACACTAAATCTATGTCGGTTTGCCACCAAATCACCTCTCGCACAGCAGACATTACACATTTCTTATATTCTGTACAAAAAACAACCTTCTATTAGAGCTTCAACACTTTCTATGCTTTTCATATAATGTGCTCCTACAACTTCCTTGTTTCACTTGTTATGACCTAAAGGATTTTGAATAGGTGGACTGTGTAAGTAGAAAGCTGTTACCATTTAAACAGAGCTGTATTTCAGAGGTTATCTTAGTGTCATACTTAAGAGCCTGTATGATGTCACCTCTCTGCCATTCAGCTGATAGGCTGCCGATAGCTGCCAGTATAGCCCTGTTAAGTGCACGAAGTGCGGCCAATGCCGTTATTATCATACAGGGTCAAAGGTCATTATGTGCCTGATTAACACCCTTCCTGGATTAGAAAGAAAAACATGGTAACGACAAGGATGTGTGGAGAGCAAAAGAATGACTGTGAGAAAATCAATGCTGCTTAACGCTGCCGCCAAATCTCACTTTGAAAGGAACTCATCTAACAGCTGCTACACATTTGCTTTTTGAGGCGAGCTCTTTATCCACACAGCAAACTTTACGGCATCCTTCTTGGATGAACTTTCTCAGCAGCTCATCCAAAAAACTGTGGCCTGCCTTCACTTTCCCCAGACTGTCTCTTCCCATCCCCTCCTCCCCCTTTAGGCTCCTTCTGGCCGCTTGTGTGAAGGTATTCCCTGAAACATGCAGCCCATGTCCGGCCCTGCCTTAGCTCGGTTTATGTCTGCTGATGGTGGGCTCTTCCTGCCCAGCAGCGGCGCGGGCTTCGCTCCACCCAGCCTGGCCCCAAATGTTCATCCTGCTGCTTTCCCAGTGTGGCTCTGACCTTCCCACCCACATCCACAGAGGAGGAACGTCTTTGGAAAACTCTTCAGCTCTTTGCATGCGCCAGCAACTTTCTGTAAACTCGGATCATTCCAGTATTGTTCTCACCACTGATGTCTTCTGTCATGTGTTATTTATTGCTTTCATTTACTTTCTATTTTACACACCATAGTTATAGTTTAAACCATTATGTCTGTCTGCTGATGACTGTGTGTGTGTGTGTGCGTGTGTGTGTGTGTGTGTGTGTGTGTGTGTGTGTGTGTGTGTGTGTCTTATCTCATTCCAGTGCCAGCAAAATATTCAACATATGGCTTCATTTAAAGACTAATGAAAGGAGTCATTTGTCTATACATAAGTGAGGACATGCACTCAGCTTTGTGTTGTAACTATTTGTTATAACAAAACGTTTCTTTTTCATCTTTTAGTCAAATAATAGTTATATAGGAGAATGACAAGCACAAGAAGTTTCTACTTTAGCTGAGTCACACCCATTCTCCCTCTGTCCCTGGTAGGAAACATTGCTGGTTTCTTTCTGTTTAGGGGGTGGATAGCTTGTCCTTTCCTTTCCTCACTGCTTTCTCACTTAGGCTGATCTGTTTTTCACAAACGTTTGTGAGCAGCTCCCTCTTCTGGCCCTGAAGAATATCGCAATTATTAAAAAAGAGAAGGTACTGATATCTGTTAATTCCACAAGATGAAATCTATTTTCTAATAAAACACAGATTCAAAAGATTTATTACAATCTGACTTGGAAATTAGAATCACATTCTGTGGAATGATATAATAGAATCAACCTTTATTGTCATTGTACATAGTACAACAAAATTGATTTGTTTTTGAAACCTTACAGTGCTAAAAAGAGTAAAAATAAATAAATAAATAAAACTGTTGTCAATGGTCTGTCATCCTCCACTAAAACTAGAACTTCGTCTAAATTTCACTCATTTGTTTTATTGGTCAAACAATAAAAAGACATTAAAATTAGTCAAAACTGATATCATGAAAACAAACTGATAATTTTCAAGTATAACTTGACGAGTTTCCATTCTTCATAGTTTCAAAATCGCAAAATGATCTCGGACAAAGGTTTTGCGGTCTGTATAATCTTTGCTGAAACGTTGCTGGAATTGTCACAAGTCACATTTCTTTGTTGGTTAAAAGTTTTTACAGTTCGTATTTAAAAGCTTATGGGGCTTTTTTTCGTGTGCTGTTCTTCTCGGATCTTACCACAAATTTTCTAATAAGTTTAGGAGTGATAGCTGTGAGGAAGACCCTAAATTTTCACCCCCTCAGATGTCGTATGGAAACCATCCCTCATTGCATCTTTAGTTGTTTAGATATTTTTATTTTTATTATTATTTTTTTTACAATTTTATGTTTGTTTCCAGAGTTTTCTAAAACTGAACAGATTTTATTCCTTTCTCTAGCACAGTGATGTCAAACTCTGGTCTTTGAGGGTCACTCATTGCCGGTTTTAGACGCTTACGTACTCCAACACTCACGATTCCAATTAAATGGATCCAACAGCTCTTTGTCTAGTTCTGCCCAATGACCACTTCATTTGAGTTGGGTAGGTTGAAGTAAGCAAACCCGTAAAACATGCAGGACTGTGGCCCTTGAGGATTAGTTTTCGCACCCCTGCTATTGTGAAACGTTATTGCAATACAAGCCTAAAACATGATTGATCCACCACCATGTTTGACGCCATTTGTCCTCCAGGACACACAGTTGTTCTGTGTGGTGAAAAGGTTGCAGTTTATCCCCCTTAGCCCAAAAATTTGCTAACAGAGCAAACTCCAGATGGCGGGGATCCAGGAACGCTGCCATTTGTGTAGATGTTACTGCAAGAAAGTGGTACTCAACCAGTGTTTTACAACTTGTCAGTTAACACTTATGTCTAAATGTTTGGTAAGTTTCAGAATTTCACCTCAAAGCACCACTTCTTTGGCATTATAAACTGTGGAAACAACCAACTTTTAACACTTTGCCATCTTATATTTATATATCTTTTTGCAAAATTTGTTTGACTCTAAAATGAAGATTAAGACTGTCTGCAAGCTACAGCAATAAACTCCTTGGTGTTTTAAATCATTTGAGATGTTTATACTTATTCTTAACCAGATGGCTTTTTGATTTGTGACCTTTTGATTTAAATGTTGTTGTCCATGTCTTGTGTTGTGTTGTGTTCTTATATTACATGTGTATTATGTCATTTTACTGTTTTATATACGAAGGTACTAATGATGCAAATTAGTCATGGGCTATATGTTACACTTTTTAAACTAATATGTTTTTAAGATCTCTTTCTTTTTATTTGATATTATGCTTTTTTCCCCTGATGTTTATCTTTGTACACCTGTTACATGAATGTGTGGCATTTCTAATCACTACTGTTTTTCTCTGATTGTGAAGGTGCTCCTCCTCCGCCTTATGGTAGTCTCTGGCAACCAATCCCTGCCTGGGAGAAAGTTTGTTTGGGCCTTTTGGCCACTCGCCATACCGCACCATGTGTTTTTCTTGTCTAATCTTAGGTTTACTTGGTTTGTCTGTTGGTTAGCATCTTTGTTGAGTATGTTTAGTTTTTGCAGATTGGCCCTGTAGGGGTGAGCTGCCATTTTGTTTGGGATGTAGGCTTGTATTCCTTTGTTCTTCGGTGACTTGGTAAGTTCCTTATTTCTTTCTAGTTAGGGTGCTGTTGTTTGTTTTGTTGACCTTGACTCTCCCCAGTGCTTTTGGCCCTTCTGTTATTTTAGACCTGTGGTCCAAAATGAATAAATCTGAGCTAATCTTACAGTAATATGGTCTATTTGTGGAGGTTTTTGGTCTTATTTTAGTCCCCTCCCCTGGACTTGCCTTGGGGGCGTAACAACGCCACTGTAATACTTTTGTTTTCTGAAAGGCGCTTTTTAATTGATTTTTACATATACTTTACATGTAAACTTAACAATAGATTGGGTTTAAATTGGGCTTTATTGATAGTGGAAATCAAAGCACTTACATTGACTCCATTATTCATCCACTCCTCATTCGCAGAACATTCATACAACAGTGATGCCTCAGTCATTGGATGACCTGTAATGGCCATTCTTTAAATTTACATGAAAATGTACATTAATATGCCTGGTTCCATTCTTATATAAATACATTTAAATTTAAATTGTTTACATCCAAAATTACCCAAAAAAAAAAGAAGAAGAAGAATGAGAGCAAGCAGAAGCTGCAGAATGATGGCAAATGACAAAACGTTGCTTGAAAAAAATGGCTCTTGTTTGCAGTGAGGCTGTAAGGAGTAGGTCAGCCATGAAATGAGAGTTACTGGCAGGTATAGAGGCAAGTGGGCAGGCTGAAGGAATCCAGGTATAACAGGCAAACACCTGTTCAGTCACATTCCAACCAAAGAGGGGAGACCCAGCGTATACAAGACAACCTGGCAGAAAGGTGAAGAGTCAGCTGGTCTTAAATAGATCATCCCAAGATGAGAGGATTAGGCACAGGTGTGCAGCGGCCGGCTCTGGAGATCGGCTGAATCAATTTCACCCATCCTAACCCGTCCATTCCTGACAGTGATTCTTGTCAAATAGATCTTGTCAAATCTCAAGAAGGTGCAGCACCCCATGGAGCTATAGCGAAAGTTCAGACAGGAAGACCTGCAATGTTAGACATTCACCCTCTGTGTTATCACCTCCTTCTCCCCTTCTCTCTCTCTCCCTCGCACACTCCTTCCTTACCTCC
>JAVQJG010178967.1:0-25559 GCA_036024015.1 Craterocephalus amniculus
TGGGGTCGAAATAACCACTTTTGTACACTTTTTTCACTTTAACAAATACTAAACATTAATTTGAGGATGACTTCATGGGGATTGTGTATGTAGAATACCAGGTTATGACACCTTTAAAAGACCCAATGAAAGAATTAATATGGAATAAAATGAATTGGAAATATCAAAGGCCACTAAAACTCACTAGAGGGCGATCTTGTTCTGATTAATGGAGCTTCTTCAGAGCTCCTATTGGTCATCCATTTCTGGTCTCCTGGCTGGATTTTTATATCACCACCTCTAACAAAGTAACAATTGGACATCAGGACTATTGCTTCTCATCTTTACTATCACATCATCTGATTATTATCCTGTTCTCTTAATGGATGAACTCAAATGATCCACTTTGAGAGCTCAAAATCAGAGCTGCACCTGGCGCCTGATATTTGCTTTCATGTACATCTATTTTTTTGCTCAGGGACCTTTTTAGATGCAAAGCTCCAGTAACCTCAATGAGGAAGGGAGAGGAGGGAAGAGTATGAAAGAGCACTGCTTGCTTCTTCCCGACTTCCTCCTTATGATGACTCTTCTTCTCACCAGGTGGAGTGCCCGTTGCTAATTGGTGAAGCAAATGCTGCAGCACGAAGCCTCATCATTCGTCCTCTAGTGGAGGCGACAGCGTGACTCATTCTACTGCTCTCCCCTCTTCAGTTCATGCTTCCTTTACTACCTTTTTCAGTTTTTTTTGCACAATCCTGAACATTTGGGCTCCAACAGATATGCAGCTATTCGGTTTCTTTTGTGGAGGGTTGGATTTGGCCGATACAGATGAACATTTTTGAAAAGCTGGTCAATTGAATTTAATGAAACTCTTATTTTATGGCTAGTTTGGTTTGGATTGAACAGTCGAGTCTCACTCTGTCCTGGTGAAGAGGACAGTTGCACTGCCATTTGTCAAAGTAGTTTTTATACATGAAATACCAGGTTATTTATTTTGGTGTTGAAGTTATTGGACTGGCACTGACAATATCTCTTTGGCAAACTTCTAATAAAGATAGCTACCAAAGAACATACTGTAATAAGAATAGACTTCATTACTGTCCCAAAGTCTTGAGCAACCCTTCATTTCTTTATGCTTTACTGTCGAAAACAGGGAAATGAGTTTGGTCATTTACTAAAAACACAAGAAATTTCAGACTTTCCTAAACTATGCATTGGATGTTTCTGCCTTTTGTTCTGTTGTCTGTCCAGATAATCCACATCCACAGATACATGTTTTCAAAACGTTTTCATATCCATTATTATCCATATGTAAGAAAAAACATGTGAAACATGTTTATGCACATGTAAACCACATGTAGAAGGTGTAGTTTGGAACATTTTCATGTGATCAATGTGAAGAGCATATTGAGCACATGTGCAAACATGTTGTCTCGACCATTTTCATGTGGTGCACGTGTGAATCACGTGTTTTTTTACTACCACGTATGAAGTATGTGTTCATAAAATATTCTCGTGAATGATCAGGTGTGAGGCCTGGACTAAAAGTAAGCTGGAAAAAGCAGAAAAAGGTCTCAGAAAAACTTTGATGGACCTTCAGAAAGTTTGGGGAACCAACACATCAGACCACTTAAAAAGGATTACAAGCCTGTCTGATTACCTGGAAGCAAAATAGAGAGAAATGAGGAGGAACATGAATGCATCACAGCAGAAAGGAAATGACATGTCCCACATTCAAAGATGAACACAGTTCAGAACAAGCACTGGCCTTTTGTCCTCTTCTATGAATTAGCAACTGTAGCTATGAGGCCAATGATCAGATAAATAAAAATAATGTAGAATTTAACAGCATTAAAACCTCGTTGCTGTTGAAGCTTGTTTTTGTTTGTGTAAATGCAGGATGATGCTGATCAACTCCCCACTCATGGATCAAAGAGTTTGTTTCCCTCTTTGTGTTTTGACCATTTTACAATTCTGTTTCATGTAAGTTTGGAATTCATTATCCAGCCTCACATCAACATGACTTTGTACATAATATGAAGCAGTTGTGTCCTGTGTATGTGAACGAGGGGCTTTTAAATGGAAGTTTAACTGTTTAAAAGAGGTCAAAGCATTTAGTTCTTTTTTTCCTTGAAACAGATTAATCTGGCAAACATCACTTTGTGGTAAAAAATAAAAATACAACAGATATGCAGAAACAATTGATGTTGTGGCCAAAAAGCTTTAGCCCAGGATGAAAGCGTGTCTGCTTGTTATTCATGTAACAGATTGAAATGCCAGCGGTCAGTCGTGAGCATGTTCATTAGAGGTGAAGTCACGGCTCTGACTCACATCGCAGATTTTCTTTCCCTTCAACAAGCATCTTGATTTCCTTTGTTTGCAGGTGAGCTCAGCTGCGAGCTCAGGTGATGTCATATCAGGCCGTGACATCACCCCTGTCAGCATCCTGAGCACAATGAGGTCATCCCGATGCTTAAGTTCACACCTGTCTCAGTAAAAGACTCCTTATCCAAAATATAGCAAATAATGCTTTAAATTTGAGTTTTTGTCTCTTTTACCATGAAAAAGATTCTACTGCAGAAATTACTTCACATTTCATGGATTTATTTAATTTTAGTTGAACTGTGAGGAGCCTGACTTGTTCCATTAAATCAAAGTTGTTTGGCCGGCAGGGTATAAAGCCAACAATTAGACTGTGTCATCATTTCTCAGCATCATTTGCAGCATTTACTCAAAGTGTGACTGGATTGAATATATTTGGAAGCATAAGTTGCCACAAACACACATATTGTATGCAAACCTGATCCAAGAAGATCACAGTTTCAGTCATACCAATCTACAGACATGAATAACTTACGAGAAAAAAGAAAGAAGCACTTTCTCTTCTGGTCATCACTGGTTATTTCCATATTCCTGAGTGTTTTGCATAATTATGCGTTGCATTAATTTCTGAGGTTGTGCAGAACTGATGCTCCATACAAATGCAGAATATACACGGCTGACTTCATCAACATTAGAAGTTGTTAAAGGCAAGTACATTCCTAATCTTTTATGTGTTTTTATCATTTTCTCTTCACTGTGATGCTGCTCACATCTCATATAAATTAAAAAAAAAAAAATCACTCATTTGGTTTCTAAACTCCAGCTGAGCTTGAAACAGCCTCTGGATTTCAATTCACAGCTCTGCATGGTTTTAACTTTTTTTCTTTTTTTGCTAAATTACTTCTTTTGCACATTAACTGGGCACTAGGACCATCATAGGTTGCATCATGGTCCATATTTCTGCAGGAGCTGTATCAGCACACCACTAATGAATCCATTTAATTATATAAATCCCATTAGCGTCTAATAGCTGCTTCGTTGCATGTATTATATCAGTAAACACTGGCCTGATAAACAAAGCAAAAATCACAATATGTATTTAGCAAAGGCTATATTCTGCTGTTAACTAGATGTCTCTCTCTTTATAGTATGATTTACAATCATACTGAGTAAACACATTCCATGAGCCACAATAACCTTGTATTTATGGGGATTATTAGCCTCTTGATGGCGGATCGACAGTACAGGACACATGTAAACCTGCTGTAATTAGAGTCTCCAGAGGCCTGTCAGCATGCAGAACAGGAAGTGATAACCATAAACCCGCGAGGAATGAGCAATTCTGACTTCATAAGCTAATTTTAGGTGTTCTTAATAAACCTTTTGTTTTGTTAAAAAATAACCCAGCTACAAGTTTCTGTAATGAATGAATGAATGAATGAACGAACTGCATTTTCATGAAAAATTGAAGGTTTATGGGAATTTTTGCTGCACAGCAATATATTCGCCTGATACAGTGCACATCAGTTTACTACCTAAATAACACCACACACACACACACAGACACACACACACACACACGCATGCAGATTGGTTTTGGCTGTGAACAGCATCAGAGCAGCGTGGACAGCGCGGCGCTGGAAAAGGTGTCGGCCAGCCCTGCAGCGGGCAGCAGCCAGACCCTGATTAGTCCAAATTAAGACGAGAAGCGAGAAGCGTCGGTGCATGCGAGAGGGTGAGCGTGGATCCGCGCTGTGGTCGTGCACGTGTTAAGCTGCTGTAATGAGACTAATTGCATGTGAAACGTGCGTTCGGGCGGTGAACTGGGAGGCTTCTTGAGGTGATTGGATCTCAGCTTATTTAACTTTCATAAGCCCTGATGCCATCTTTTACCCTCTTATTATTGGAACTCCCAGCAGTCCACGCACAAGAGCCTGTGCTCCACTTTGACCCCTGACCCCGCGTTCTGGATTTCTCCTCCACCTGTGAATGGATGTCCACTATTCCCATCTACTCCCCTGCCACCCCACCAGTCTGTTTCCATGGCGATTTGCCCTTAACCTTTTGCCAGTCCTCCCCCGTGGCGTCAGCCCCCTCCGCTCCTCTCCTATAGTCTCAGTTTCCCTCAGCCTGGGAAATCAGCCTAATAAATAGCTTTATGGTAATGGGGTTGGCGAACTGAAAGTAGTCCTGTCAATCTTGATTCATGTGTCTGAAAACGTCACTTTCCCTTGTTGACCTGTGGCCCCCGTCCCCTCTCCTCCGGTTCCGTTTCTGTACTGGTCATCATTGTCTTCTTCTGTCGTAAACTTTGGTGTTGACATTGAGAGAGCTTTTTTCCTCCTGTCTATGTAAGAGAGCAAAGACGGATCCTCATGAGCTCTTTTCCAGCATGCAAGTTAGTCCTGGACACGAAGCCAGTTGTTCACACATCAGTTCTCTGTGCAGTGAAGCACCGGCCACACTTAAATGAATGAGGGAACAAAGGGGAGAAGCATTTCCTCGGTTTCCTCTGATGATTCGTGTCGACACAAGTCACTAATTGGCCAAACCTATGACAGCAACTCTATGCATGTAGTCATGCAGACATGGTGAAGATGACATGATAAAGATCAAACTGAGCATCAGAAGAGGGAGAAAAGGGGATTAAAGGGGCTCTGAACATGGAATGGTTCTTATTCTGAGTATTTACTGGGATTTTCACACACAAACTGGGTTTACAGAGAACGCGCTGACGAATAGGAAATATCCAGTGAGCAGCATCTGTCTGGACCAAAATGTCTCCATGTCAGAAGAGGTTCAGTAAGCAAAAGTTATAACTATTTGAGTTACTTCACCAGAACTGGCCAATAGAAGATGAAAACGTTTCCATTTCAGCTCCACATTCAGATGCTCGGCACAGAATCTGCTGGAAACATGAAAGCATGGATCCATCCGGCCTTGGATCAAAAGTTTGAGCCCCATCGTACCAACACTGCCTGGTCGGATCAGCACAGCCTGCCTGATGCTGCTGACCATGTCCATCCCTGTCTGAGTGCAGACGAGCATCTTCTGATGCTGCTTCCAGCAGGATGATGCTCCATGTCACACAGCTCAGACCAATGAGTTCACTGGACTCCAACGGCCTCCACAGCCACCACATCTCAGTCCGATATTCCACCTTTGGGATGTGGTGGAACTGGAAATTCTCATCCTGGATGCAGCAACTGTGTGATGCTGTCATGTCAATATAGAGCTAAACCTCTGTGGAATGTTCGGCTGTAATTTGCTATTTTCTTTCCTGTTACTGCGCAGCAACGTGCTACCTCTCCAGCCTGTAAACCGCCTCCTGCTGTGCTTTATTTCTCTGCCTTCATATCAGCGTTTTGTTCGTCTCCTCTCCGTGTTTCCACATTGTCTGCATATTTTACTCAGTGAGGAAATAGATGTGGGATTAAAACATGGCTAAAGTATCTGCGGAGTGAGTCTCATTTCAGAAAATATTTCCCTTTGTGCTCCGTCCTTCCACCCACACGCCTAATATAGTTTATCTGGAAACAGAGGAAGGGTAATAAAACATATCTAAAATATGACAGTCTTGAAATCTATGGTTAGAATTAGGTATCCTAACACAGACGGCCAGGTACTCGTAGGGAAGTCAGTGAGTTGCAGACAGCTTCTAGCAGTTACAACTTCTGTTTTATCAGCTGTGTGAATCAAATATATTCAGTTCTTTAAAAAAAAAAAAAAAAAAAAAGTTTCTTCTAGAGTTCCTTGATTTGTCAACCGGCCATCTCTCCATCCATTCATTCCTCCTTGCTCTTATTCATTCATTCATTCTTCCATCTGTCCTCTCGCTCCCCATCTATCCTCCCTCCCTTCCTCTCCATTATTTATTCATCCATCCTTTCTTACTCATCCATCCTTACATTTTTTAAACTTCATGCTTTTGAATCTCTTGCCCTCTTTTGATGCTTAATTACCTGTGATTTCCTTTTTCTTCTGTTTTTATTTAATTTAGTTCTTTTTTTAATGTATTTCACGATGTTTCTAATATTTTATGTAAAGCACCTTGACTTGTCTAAACAAATCAACTTGCCTTGCATCCTCATCCCTCATCTTTCACCCCAGTCTCTACTCTCTCGTCCCTCTTCAGATCATTTTACTGGGAGTTCCTCCTTCAGCTCGGGTCACTGACATCCTGAGTCAGAGGTCAAATTGATCCCCATGTCAACATACACGTGGAACATGATAAAACATAAGCATACTTTCTTTAAGTATTCACCATTTGTGTAAATAAGAGGGTAAAAAGCAGAATTTAATAACACAAAGTCAATCTTTGCTTTTCCCGTTTCAATGACGCTTTTATTTCAATTAGCCTGACTGGATGTGGCCTCAATTAAATAAATGTCAGAAACGAAACATTCTGCAAACATTACACTAAACAGGTTTCCTAATTACATTCATATAAAAGGCAATTAAAAGTTAACTTCAGTGGCTCTGCGTCTGTCAGTCGGAGGCGGAGGGAGACGGACAAAGAGGAGAGGTGAATATTTTCTGGAGTCAATTTGGTGGTGGGCGTTGTGCATGTGCAGGGATGTCAGGGTGGGTCACCGACTGACTGTATTGATTAATTAGTGTTTACTCCGTAATTGGCTGGTGACGGCTGCAGCTACAGCGCGTCCTCTCCTCGCACATCTCCACTCTGGGCTAATGAAGAATCGCTATTGGAATGTGGCGCGACAGATACATTGAAGTATAAATTGAAATCATGCATCAAATAATAATGAACAAATCATTCCACCGATGAGTTATCGCGCCGGCATGCTGAATGTTTTTTTTGTGTTCTTCTGGTTCAGACTCGGCCTATTTATACATTCTTTTAATAGCAGAAAAGGCATTAAAAAGAGCAACCATTCCTCTGGCTTTAACTCATTTAGATTTCAATTATTCTGGGCATTCCCACCGAAATCTCTGCTCTCATTTCCAAGGGAGATTTAGCTGAGGTGAGACTTTACAACTATTAAAATGCAAGGTGCAAGAAATAAAAGCAAGAGGAACAAAGGGAAACGGAGAGAGTAAAGCAGATGGGGAGGGAAAGACCTTAATCTGAGCAGATCTGCAGTTTTCAGTATTCCACCGTGTATTCCAGGGTTTCTCTGGGCCCTTACAGGCGAAAAATTAAAGCAGGAGCTTCTTGAAGTGTCTTGATAAACATTCAAATTCTGTTTAAAACTTACATCTGTGCCCGCTCACGTATAATTAATATGCTGACAACATCGTGAGCGACAGCAGGAAGGCATATAATGGTATTTGACATAAAGCAGCCGCAGTCTGCACCCTTCACACTGGGTTTTATTTCTTGGTATTCATAGGCATGCATGACCAATTGTGTTGACACTGCAGGGTTGTCATTGCATGCTTCCTTCCCACCAATGGATTCAGAAGATAATTGGTATCAGGATTGTGTTGTGAAATGGATTTTGGTGATGGAAATACATGTTACAGTGTCTGAAAGTGTGTGTCTGGGCAGAAAAGAGTAAAACACGGGCATTTTATTCACTTTCTGTGATACTTTTCAGGATTTCACCTGTGTTAAAAATATGCTATAAATGAATATATGCTTTTTAAAAAGCACTTTAAGCCATCACTCTACACTTCAAATACATGAAAGAGAAAAACGTGGCGAGTGTTTCTGGTTTTTTTTTAAACTTATTCCAAAGTCATGATGCAACCCATAACTTCAGGCAAGTAACGTCAGTGATATGGCATGCATTTCATATCCATACCCCAGCATTTAGGGATGCCAAGTCCAGTCCTTTACAGATACTGTCCTATAACTTTTAGATGCATCCCTTCTCCAAACACACCTGGATGATATGAATGGCTCCTTACCAGGCCTCTGCAGAGCTCAGTGACTAATGGACAAGGGATTTGGGCACCCCTTATTTAAACCTCTGTTCCCTCTTCTGGTAACTTTGTACATCATTTTCCTCTTTTTCTTTATTTTGTTGATCATTTTGGCTCATGGCTTTTTGGTAAAACTTATTTTGCAACCCCTTGTGAAAACAGCTATGAAATCCTCATACATCAATATGTTTCTCCTTTGTTTTCATAAATGACTCAAAGAACTTCAAACCTGTATAAACTACAAAAAACAGTCATGTGTTTAAAGCAGGTTCTTTTTGTGCAAGGACATTTTTACCATCAAGAACCACATAGTATCTGACACCGTATAAAAATTACAAGTGCAATGAAATTAATGTTAGTATTCTTTGACAAACTGTTTAAACACCAGCAAAGCCTCAAACACATACTAATTATTATAAATAATTACGTTTTAAAGTTTTTTTTGTATTGAATATTCAAATGAAAGAGTAAAAGTATTGAAATAAGCAAACTTGCATTTGAAGGGTTAAAATCTTAAAAATGCTTAAATATATGGTAGTTTTGAGCAGGTTTGAAGTTGTTTCAGTCATTTATGAAGAAGAAAAGCCATGCAAGATGAGTTGATAGCACTTTTTGTGGGTGGACATCTTCTGCCACAGAAGGTCACCAGAGAGTACCAAAGGTCAAGCTAAATTCTTAACCAGATAACGAACATTTAATGCAGCTACATGCCATTGAAAGGACTGTATAAACACCTATTCATGACTAATGGAGCTGATTGGAATTACAATGGCCGAGAGAGCAGATGTGATGAACAAAAGGAACTTCATCACATTCTGTATACGGTGGAAGCTACCTCAAACCGCACCGCTGTGGGGGTTAGGGGGTGTTTGTCGATGGGTAAAGGTTACGACCTCTTTACTCGTCCCTGAGTCATCGACACACTTAACCCCTCATTTTGATTGACCCTTCTTGTCCAGAAGCTCCCAGATGAATGGTGCAGTCAGCCTCTTTAATACACCGAAGCCCCAGTTGTCAAGAATGGAGAGAGTGGATAATTTATGGGCTCATCCGCATTGGGAAACACTTTCCTTTTTTTGTTTGGCCTGTTTGCATTGTGAAGGAAAGTGACAGAGTAATTAATCTATTTGACATATTAGAATATTAAGAAAAGGCCTCACTGTGTCTGCAGTTAAATAATTACAGGAACACTCATCATTTTGAGGGACATTACAAGTACAGTTCTGAATATTAGAGCCATCTCTTATTTCTACTTTTCTTTTTCCTAAGATTTATTTTCCATGCCTCTGGTTCCATCTTTCTTTGAATGTTTCATAAGGTGGTGTTAATAAGCAGAGAATATAAAGGTGCTCCTCTGAAAGTGGTACGAGAACTAAACAGAAAATGAGTCAAAAAGCTGAAAAATACCCTCAAAAATATTTAAAATACTTCCAGAAACCCCTAAGAACTACTTGCACAAACCTTGCACAGCAATCCAGCAGTAATACCAAATCCATTAATGCAGCAATTATAATGTTCTTGACTGATCCCGACATTTGCTGGTACATCTCAATCCACACTAGCAAACATCTGTAAACTGTGTGCACCTCACACGCTGTAATAATATAAATACTAAATTTGGATGAGTGATGTATGATTTTATCTGTAAAGGTGAGACAGTGACATTTACATGCATCTAGGTTATATTTACACCTGACTTTGCAGAGATGCCCTGCTATGAAAAATCAAGATGAATCAGAAGCAAGATGAATAAGTACACGTCATTCCACTTTCACTCATAGAGATCATCAAGGTGCAAGCTTCATGGTTTTCCATGGAATGATGGGAAACATCTAACTCTCACCTGACATAGCAGCTTACTTTATCATCTGCTTAGAATTCATTTGGATGGGATTTTTTGTTGTTGTTGCAGAATCTCCTGTTTTTACCCATTTATAGGTTTCATGTCAAACATGCCCACAGACTGTCCTTGAATTAAACTAATTTCCATCTGATTTGTTTGTCTAATAGCTCCAGCAGTAGTAGTAGGTTTCTGGCTTTGATATTTTAACTTAGTACTCTGCATATGAGTATAAAATGTTAAGAATTGTATCTAATATGATGAGCAAAGCATCACACATGTTTGACATCACCAACTAGCATCCAGGTGTTAGCATGCAGCTAAAATTATAACTAACTGCCTGTCTAAGTGGGACCCTGTGCAGACATGTCTTTTTTTTCCATGCTGACCAGTGATCTCATTAAAGTTGTCTGCCTTTCAGTTTGCAAGCAAAGCCTTTCATTCACACAGTCACTCTTTTTCTGTTTCCCCACCTGATGCATGAAAAAAGTGTTAGGCACAAAGAAACATGCAAACATCTTTGGCTACATGCAAATATAAGGCCATCATGCATCTCTGTGACCATGCACACACCTTCAGAGCATTTAAAGCCTGACAGGTGAAATAAGAAGAGTTGAATTTAGCATAAAACAGCTTCAGAACATGTATCATTGCATAACAGTGATTTTTCTGATTAATGAGCTTTATGCACTAATTAAATCATGAATGCTATGAACAGCTGAAATCATGCAATCATGGCTGCACTGGATGGTGGTGTTAGGAGTTGTTCTGATTTTCTAAAACAAAATGTCATGGCTGCAGTAAGTACATTTTACTAACGTCTGGATTGACCCCCTTTTAGTTAAACAACTGCCTTAATGAATTATTTATGACATACAGTAGGTTCAAGAAGGTATTGGAAACAATCCCATCATGTCATCTGGACCCAGACAAGATTTAGGTACAAGTTAAAGACCCTCCTGCTCTCTCCTGCATATGGAGTTTTTATTTTACTAGTCTACATCTGCACCCTCTCTTTCTTATAAGCTTGAATTTTGAATTTGTTCATGTTTTTAATCTAATGTTCTTTTTCTCTCTCTCTATTTCTATATTTCTTTGTAGTGACATTAACCTCTGCTCACCACTGTAACGCTTCTAATGTTTAATGTTCTTCGAATTGCCTTGAACATGAAACATGCTGAACTTAAACTTGCCTTTACCATGTTGGAACTTGTGTGTTGAGTTGCCGCCATGCAATTGGCTGCTTAGATATCTGTGTTAACACATGTTGCCATTTCCCTGTTTCTAACCATTTGTCTTGTCCAGCATTGGCAATGCAGCAGTTTCCTTGTTCTGTTCCCACGTTAGACATGTGGATGGAGATGGATTTTCTGAAATGAGACTCTCTCTCTGTTACTTTCTCCATTTTCTCATTCCGTTTATCCATTTCCTCACAGAATGGAAAAAACAAATTCATCATAGACAATGTGGGAGCACGTAGAGGAGATGAAGAAAACGCAGATATGAAGGCAGAGAGATATAGCTCAGCGGGGATGGGGGGGGCAGCTTTACAGGCTGGAGAGTTAGCGGAGTAACAGGAAAGAAAATTGCAAATTACAGCCGAACAGCTTCAGTCTAATCCGAGCGTTGCCATCTCTGGACCAAAATGGACATCGTTTTCATTCATACTAATAACTGCACGGAACCAAACCACATCATCATCCTCATCATCAGGGCTTAACACAACCATCCTCATACAAACAAGTAATTCACAAAGCTACACTATAAAAGATCATTTCAGCTAGTTTTTCTTCTTTCCTCAAATACGCAGACATGAAGCCCTGCGCCTCACACTACAGGTTATGATCTGATGGCTTACATCTTCATCATCCGGTCTGCTTGTGCTCGCACCGCCTCGGTTGTCCAAGTTGCTATTAAAGGAGCAAAGTGTGCCACTTTGCTCCTCTCCCCTTCTCCTCCTTCCACTTCACTGTTAATCTTTGCTACAGATGCCGTCTAATTTCCATTCCTGTTCAGTTATGTACATAATTTTGCATATTATCTCAAAGACAGGAGACTAAGCGCTGCAGAAGTGTCTGATCAGCTCGAAAAGCTACAGACTAGTAAACCTTGTAAAGCTAAATACATAAAGGATATTTTAAAATATTTGTTTCATTTTAAATAGCAAAGCTGAACAATTTGCCATGTAAGATGGTAGAGCCAGTTCTAGTTTCTTTTCATTGGCTCTCTTTTAAATCTACAAAAACACCCCAATCTCCATTTGAACTTGTGGTTCTTAGAGTTTGTAAAACTTGAATGGGAGGATGGAAGAACCTTTATCAGACCCAGGTGACTTGCAGAAGGTATCACCCTCTCCAACTCTAACCTAATGCTCAAAATGTTTCTTTTTGATTAAGCTTATCATTTATACTGGCTTCAGAGACACTTAAAGCAACACACTCAAATTTATAAATTTACTGCTGTGTCTCAGACTCATTTCTAAGGCACTTTGACATTCATCATGCACAATCCTGCAGCGTCCTGAGGCTAAAAAACAGAACTGTTCAGCCCAGAGCATTGCCTGAAAGCTGCATTTTGCTTTTAGGAACTGTGTCACAAACCAGCAGCTGCACATCAACTCATTGCTCGTTCTGAACGTGGACAGTAGCTGATTCAGAGAACAAATGTAAGAGTACAGAGGAAGAGAAAAAGAGTCACAGAGCAGAGATGAGACCCATCAGACTGACTTTTACCAGCTGGAGGGATCTCAGAGAAGAGACCGATGTAAGATGGATGCTGAATTATCTGTCTCAGGGGTTCAGGTGTGCTTTAGTTATGCAGCTATACGCTGAGACTGCAGGAGGAAGTCCATGATGACCTGAGCACATCTCTGCTCTCTTTATAATTTATTCTCCATATACGAATGAATGTCATTATTAAGTTCTCTTCTCTATCCATCCCAGGTAGACTGTTAAATTTAAGTTTAATATAGTTAATATGCTCATTATAAACACATTCATTGTACTTATATAATCTAAATCTCTACATTAGTTTTGGCAAGGAGTTTAAAGAGGTAGTTTGTGGCCGATGTCTGTCATTAAACTGAAAAGCTACAATAAAAACAGATTTCATGTTAAAGTAAAAGGTACAAACTAAATTTTCTGTTTTTCCACAGTATTTTTCTGGCATCTCAGCCTGTAGAACCAGTGTGTGTTCACCATCTTTATACATATTAATACGTATAAATATTCTTTAACATACAGAATGAGAGACTCTTTGCAGGGTTTTAACCTCAACATCACCAGCAGTTGTGCATATAAATAACAAACCAAAAAGGAGTTGACTGCTGCATCTGAGTGCATCACCTGGCCGGGTCAGCTCCGGGCTTGATGCCATCACAATGTGGCGTCCAAATCCCTCTGCTTTCTGCTCTCCACCACACTTTGGCCAGACGCTCTGGAGCCCTCCCTGGTCATCAGACATTCTCTTTCTAGCTTCCTACAAAGTCCCAGCCGCCGCCACACCACCAGCATCAGCACCGGCTCAGCGGGAAAGGTCACATTTAATGATCGCAATGCCGAGCTGCCGCTGGAGCTCGCTTTGAGTGCAAGCACCGGGGTCCAGGAGGGGAAATGGTGTCTGTGTTCCCGCTGACTTTGAATTAGCATGCATCTTCCTGCATTTGTGCATCTGAAGGCGACGCGATGCGAGTTAGGGAAAGCTAACGGTCGGCTAATGGATGGCTTTCAACGATGGCAGAGTCAAGCTGAGGAGGGTGTTAGGGGAGACAACTGGTGGTTCTTGGAGCTTGGATCACACTATGAATAAAGATGTTTGGCCTCCCAAATGCTCCCCAGAAATCTATTAATTATGCATCTCAACCAGCCAGCCGTTCCCAGTGAATGCAGAAGGAATACAGTACAGCATGGATCAAGTGGGAAGAAGTGGAAACTCTTTTTTTTTTTCATTTTATGCTCCAGGTTTAAAACCAACTGCTCATCGCGACATTGTTGAAGCGAATACAACTTGCAAATCACTTTGGGGAATTTTCATGAATCATTTAAACACATTTTGAGCTTTTTGAGAGTGCAGTTTCCCAATTTCACATCATTAAAACAAAACAAATGGTTAAAGTTACTATGAAAGTGCAGGGCTATATAGTGTCATCCTCATAGCATGAAGTGCTAAAACTACCAAAAAAAAAAAAGTGTGCAAATGAATTCACATTTTTACAAGCGCAGGCTGGCTGGTTAACACAGCTGGATTCTGACAGCAGCATTAGCACCAAGCAGCCATCACTTCAACATCACCGCAGGCTTTCCTGGTAAAGGAAGTTTAACCCTCCTCTCAGAACTCCTGATGGGCACCATGCTGCTTTCCTTCTGTCCTGTTGTTCTAAAAGCCTGTTTTTTTTTTAAAAAAAAACAGAGTGCAGATTGATATAATGATATAAAACACTAATTTACATCAATGAAGATTCTGCAAATATTTCTACTACAAATGAGAGCTGATTTTGTGAACGTTGTGGGGGAGACTTTATGAGATCTGAATATTGAAACGTTCTGAGTAGTTAGTGAGAAACGAAATGCTCACATACACAGTGTGTCTGCCAGATTTATGGCCTATAGAGCAGAGGGGAATCCACTTGACTTGCATGAAGGGACAAATGGCCACATCAGTGCTCGTGATTTATGTTTTAGATTTGTATAAATGCATATTAATACCAATAATTACCTAACACAGCAGCAGGCATCTCCCTCCTCAGATGCCCACGATGAGTGTTTATCATCAAAATCACCAAACTCTCTAACCTCCAGCAGCTCACCACAAAAAACAAACATGTGCTTTTTTAGAGTTAATTTATGTTAAATATAAATACTTATTAAACAAGATCCAATTTCATAGGACTGAACTGCCAAAGCAGCACCAGCAGAGTTCCAACACACATGCGGTACTTCTGTCCGATCCTTTTTTATATCTCTGTTTTATTATATTGTACGGTACTTTTGTTGTGTGTTATTTTTTTAGTTTTCTTTTTTAATAGACATTCAATTCAATTCATTATATTTTACATTAATGTGAGAATTGTCCAAAGCGTATATACTGTAGAGGGTCAAACAATAATGATGTCAATATCATTACATTAAAACATGAACCACTGTGGATGTATATATGCCTTTAAAAGGACATAATAATGCTCAAAATTCATTCACTAGGATCATTTACTTTCATTTATTTGGATATTTCAAACTGATTCCATGCAAAGCAACCATCATAAGCCTCTTTCGGCAGTTCATTAAAGTAAAACACGTACATTTCCAGAAGTTATGCTGTTAAAGACACCATTGTAGGCTACTCAGAAAGTACCAACATGTGCATCTGTAAACAATGCAAGCCAGACACCTCACAGCTCCATAAAGTGAGGATGCATGAGTGTAAATATCATCATCATAATCCAGACGTCAGCGCTGCAGCTTTAAGCTCACTTATCATTACCAACACATTTAAAAGGCTAACCTGAAGGTTTATTGATCACACAGCAGCCGTTCTCATGGGGCCTTTTACATGTTTGTTACATGAGTTTTGCTGATTTTTTATATTGATTCAAGAGCCAGACTTGTTCCTCAGAGTTCCCTACAGAGAACATGTCTTCACACACAGTAATAACAGGTCAGGCTTATTCTTAAGGATTTAAAATGTTGGATCGGGCTGCAGGGCCGAATGCAGCATGTGAAGACCCCATTAGACAACATGGAAAGTTGGATCCTCCTCTTCTTTATGTATATTAAATATTTCTAAAGTTAAGACAGAGAATATTTGAAACCCTAAACTGACCCTCAGTGAGGGAATGAACGATTATAAAAAGGTATAATTTAATTGCCACACATTTATTGACGTTCCTTTTCATTTGAAGCTTTCTTAAAATTGATCCTCATTATTTAAGCCCTCCAGAGATTCAACCTCCTCCACACACACCCCCAAAAAAACACAGATCCGTCCCAATTAGAAAGCTTCAGGTAGAATCAGGTGTGCATGGGCAAACGGAAACTGCTGATAGAGAAAACAGATGCCAGGAAGGAAGAGAGGGAGTGAATAGAGTGATAGAGCCACCGCTCCACTATTGTGCTGTGTTTGAGTGAATTGTCCATTATTCCCCAAATTGCTTATTGGGCCTCATTGATTTTCTCATTGAACCTCCCTCTGAGCTCCAGGTCGACCCACACAAGCCGTCCGCTGGCTGACTTGCTATCGAGCTCTTCGCTTGGATACCCGCGGTTTGACCGCCAGCGACCCCCCCACCCCCCAACCGATGAATCAGCATGACGGCCGGAAAAGTACATCTCCATTATGTCTCTCTTATGGTTTAAAAAAAAAACACATATAAGTTGCCAATCCAAATCTGGGCAAAGATGAGTTTTATATGAGCCAAATAGCCGAATAGCCCCCATCCTGCCCCTCCAGTGGTATTGATTTTCTTTTGCAAGTAGAAAATTAGATATCAGTGTTTGCTTATCGGTTTCATTCTCTCCATGTCGTCAATCTATATTCTTTACACTAGTTTATAATGGAGAAGGCTTCTCTGCTTTATCTCATTGATCAGTGATTAGTAGAGCTATTACATCCACCCCATTCCTGCCTGGATCTATCAACGCCATCCCTGGGAGGGGACTCTTTTCTGGGGAAAAGATCCCAAAGACTATGAAAGCAGCTTGGTACGAGGCACGCCTCCCCATCAGCCTATCAGTCCCAGCTCCTCGGCTCAGATAGGTTTCCCCTCAATACATTCATTCTTCCTCCCCACCTCTCATGCTTACTATTTCTATAGATCTTCAGAGCGAAGCCCACGCTCAATCTGCACTCCATTAGAGCCCGTGGATGAAAAGAGAAATGGAGGTGTGAGAGAGCTGAAAGAGAAGCTATAAACTTCCAAGTGTTGATGCTTCATGGAGTCGGCTGCTGTAGAGGAGGGGAGCAAATCCACCTTTCAAGCCCGAGTCCACTACTCAAACGGCAAACGCTGCTCACATCTGTGGCAAAATACACCCACAGGATGGGGGGGTGGGGGGTGGGGGCAAAGAGGGTCAGAAGATGGACACAAGCTGGGAAGCAGCAGGATGTTTCATGAAACCAGCTTACAAAACATAATGGAGAAGAAAGATGGGATGAAATTGTTACCTCTAAACCAAATAACTCACTCTGAATCTATTACATCCACCTGACAAGCGTGTGTGTGTATGTGAGAGAGCAGCTTTCATTTGTATGCACTGACATGGAGACAAAGCTATGGGCTCATTACAGAGACATCAAGGTGATCTGTTGACTTAACGGCCGCCCCGTGCACATGCAGAAAAACAGTATGCACATATAAAGATGCAGCATGGGGACATGGCATCAGAACGAGTTAGGATGCCCGCAGAGACGTGCATGCATGCCCACAAAAACTCATGAAAACCGAGCAAAGTGATGCAAGACTGAGCTTCAGTGCTGATGGAGAGGTGGGGAGAGGCCCGCGGAGGAAAGTTAAGGAGATGTGACAGCTCCGGCGCGGCGTGCCTGACAGCAGACAGCTTCATTTAACGGCCGGAGACGCTTCTGCTAAACTGACTTTGTTATTGGATGAAAGTGTCAGACGCGTCCCGATCAGCCCACAGCGTCTCCCAGGCAGCTCGTAGAATAAAGTAAAAAAGGTTGGAAAGTTTGATTCTTTCACACATTTTCTTCTATTCAATCCAGGAATCAGGACAGATGTCGTGGTAACCGGACGGATTTTGTCTGATCTGAGATTAATCAGGTGATGGGACACGAATCCTTTTATTACATCACCTCACCTGACAGTTTAAATTCTTCTTCACTCTTTTTTCACCCTCTTTCCCACATTCTGCATCGCCGGCAGTGAAAGCTCCCCTCACTCTGAACCAGACGTCTCTGCAACCCAAAGAGGACATAAACGGCTGTGCTCTTACCGTTGAAGCCGCTGAAGTTTCCCCAGTCGAGCAGGGAGCTGTTGTAGAACAAATCAGTGCCGTTGGCCGGGTTCCTGACGGTGTCGGTGAACAGGTTCATCTGCAGCAGGGTCTTGATCAGGTAGCGCAGCATCTTGTCTCCCAGAGGGACGTACTGCCCCCCCCCCTCTCTACTGTAGTTCTGCTTTTATTCCTTCTTCCTAAAAGTGCGAGTCTGCCTCCGGTCGACCCTCGTTCTCTGTTAACAAGAGTTAAAAAGATGTTCCTTTGTGGTTCCAGGCGATTTGGGAAAAAAATAAAACATGCAGAATCTTAATTTGAAAAGTGGATAAAAAGAAATCAAGCCTTGCTGATTAATTGGTTGAGTTCAGGAGGAGGAGGAGGAGGAGGGGGGGTGCTGGCCTTTGCTGTGATTCCCGAGCATCAGATTGTTCCTTCCTCCTTGTTCCTTTTGTTCTGGTATCAAATAACTTCACACGCCGTCTGCTTCCACACAAAACATCAGCCTCTCGCCGCTGTACAAGAATCCAGCGATGTGATGATGACCCTTTCGGATTGTTCGCCACTCTCCAACCCCTCCCTCTGGCTCCTCCTGTGTCCCTCCCTCCCTCCCTCCGTCCGTCCCTCCAGCTCTCCCTCCCCTCCTCTCTCTCTCTCTCTGTGTGATGGGGTCCCGAGGGGCCCAGAGGAGAGATAGAGAGCAGGTGTTGTTGGCAATAAATGTTTAATTATTAGATTAATAATCATCCCAGGAGGCTGCATATCAGGGTGGCAGAGTAAAGGCTTCGAACAGCTTCACTGTCACTGTCCTAACCATAAACGACACACACACACACACACACACACAGGTGATCATGTACGTGCATAAACACACATGTACAGTATGTGTTAGACCAGCCGAACTCCCGCAGAGTGTTTGTTTTATGGAGTCATATCCAGTTTTCACTATATTTTTTCACTTTATTATGATTTAAAAAATGGAAAATATAAGTTTTCTGCAACTTTGTATTGAAAAAACTACAGGAACTTGCACATAAATTTGACAATATGAAGCAAAATGAAAAGATAAACTGACAACCTTTGGGCTATTTCATCAAAGAACTGAACAGATTCCATGAGTTTGCGTGCCTGCGTGTGCATTTGCATTAAAAAAATCTGCCCGCATGCCTTCAATCACGCTAAAGCATGCTACATCCCTAATGCATAGCCTGCATATCATCGCTGACGTGCATGTGTGATTGCATTGGTACGGGCGCATGTGGCTCCCCGGATGTCCCGCTGACAGCCTCAGTCTGACTCCGATTAACGGTTGCCCGTCCCCCACCCCGCTACCATCAGGGCCGCGTCCTCCCGCTCCATCATCGGGACAATGGGAGCCATCCCTACGACAAAGCTGCCGTGACGACCCCCGTCCCGAAACCTATTTTTGGGGGTCTTTCTCCAGGCTCCCTCTTATTTTAAGGGGCTTTGCATTCATGAGGATATCTGTGCCAGGTCCATCAACACATACGCTGCTAATGGGCGTACAATCTGGGGGATTGTAGGACAGGAGGGAGGGTTGCAGAGGAAATCGATAGCTTGATCACATGTGGGGGTCCAGTTATCTGCTCAGTTCTGCTATTTTACACAAATGTGCTTCAAAGCATCTTAACATTTTTTAAATGATGTGTTGGTTTGAACAGAAAAAGTGAAAATGATTGTTTTCATGTCAACCAACATCTAAACTCAAGGCTACAAAGCTTCTCATATATTATAAATAAACTTTAATAATGTCATAATTTCTCAGCAGAAAGCTTTTTCCTCGGTCTCACTGGAAAATATCATGAGGCTAAAATGACAGCAAAGAAAAATCTTTAAGTAGCGTCTCAGTGTGACGCCTTCATTCTTCAACATAGTCAATAACTAACTGTGTATTTATGTGCAAACATGTTAAAGTATGGTTGGCTATGTCTGCAGTTGCCATGGAAACAAATAAGTTAATGATGAACCCTGTGACAGGTAGTGCTATGAAAAGGCCATGGTTATCGTGTGGAAGGCGTTTTCCCCAAACTTCTTTTCCAGTGGCCCAAAACTGCATTTCCATGTAGATTAAAAAGGTGTAAATGTCTTTATTTATGGATGTGGTCTGCTGACCTGGCCGATACTGCAAAGTCTGGTATGGATGCCAAACCAAGTAAATCCAGGGCAAGTAGTGCAGATATTTTGATACTGATACTTATTGGCTTGAAATCTCACAATAATTATCAATCATAATAGCCTACTCATAAAGAAACACAGTAGAAAGATTTTTGTCAAACATTTTTAGATAAACCATTCCACAGTATTTTGCGTTGTTGATTTCAGAGCAAGTATATTCTTTTTATTTATTTATTTTTGCTACATCTACCCCGAATCAGCTATGATTTGTGATGCCAACAGAGAAGAGGAAGAATAAATGTTCTTTTTTCCTCTCTTCTTTTTAAAAAACAAAAAAAACCTGTACAGTGGCTGACTTGACGCCTGTATCAAATCACTTTCTGGTAAAGTAACAATTCAAAAACTTTCTGATTAACATGTGTATGATGAGGGTTTGATGCTGCTGTAAAGCTATAACAGATCAGAGAAGCCCATACAGTAACATACTGACTGGTTTCATAATGCAGCATTTTACTGAGCTTGACAACGATAAAATCGTTCCCGACGTTGTAACAACGCTGCTGGGGGAGCAGCACCAAACTTAAACTGTTAACATATAATTATTGCAACAGAATATTGTGTTGAAGCAAAATAAATCTAACTTGTATTTTCATTTGTGGTCTCTGATTTCCAAACCCCGCTGATGATAGTGAAGTTCCACTCTTCACTCCACTGCAGCGCGAGTTAAAAACTCTCACACGCATGCACAGTCACACACAGTAATTCCTCATCAATCTCCTCGAGAGCGGACTTTCCACCTCCAGCAGGAGGATTAAGAGCCTAACGAAAGAGGCACCTTGTTTCACACTCTCAAAGTCAGGAAAGAGGTGGTGTGCAGGGAAAAGACACGCAGATGTACACCAGACCTATGCTCAGTTTACTTCCTGACGTTTACAGACACCTATGTTCATACAAAGACTCTATTTATCTACAAAAGAGCGAGTTCTTCACAAATAAAAACTGGAAATATTCCCAAAACGTTAAAAAAATGTTAAACACAGTAAACAACAAATCCTGAGCTGTGCATCGTGATGCTGCAGTTATCTGCAACACCAAGTGCTTTTTTTATTTTTGTCATAAACTGACCATAATGAGACTGCAGCTAAGAGCCACTACACAGACATGTGCATGATTGCATGCTCCCTGCTTTCTCTCCTGAGCCACTCATAAGTCTTGCTAATGACTCTTCTTAAGCTGCTATCATCATCCCAGTCTGATTGTGGCAAAAGTACAGAAAGAAAATATTTTTATCAGTGCGGTGTGGTGTGTCTTTTTCGATGTAACTTTAAAAGTACTGTTATTCAGAGATTGATGGTTTCACTGCACCGACGGCACGGTGGAGACCCAGGAAGAAGCTTCTCCCCATCACCCACTCTTCATGTCGGTTGGATGCATGAAAACCAAAATGAAGCCATCATGATGCAAAACTGTTCCAAGAAAGCTGCATGAAATTGTCTGTTTTCATTCTGAGGCACTTAAATTGCTCTAAAGTTATAGATCGCGGTGGAAGAACGGTGCATATTCTCAGTGGATAGTCTTCGGGAAAGGTGCACAAATCTGTGCACATTGTTTTGCATCTGGCCCTTTGTGCACATTATTGCTTGTATTGAAATTATATGGCTTTTGCAGTCTCAAACTTCCAGAAAAAAAATGTTTAGGACAAACTAAACTACATATCTAATTGTCAGATCGAGATGTAGTATTTTTAATGTTTATAAACAAGTTCATACACTAACTAAAACAAGTATGGAGCTACGTGACGATATTCTCAAAGACAGAGTTAAGCTTAAAGTTGGAGAAATACTCTTCATTTCAGTTTAGAAGTCTGTAACTTCTTCATGTGCGAAAACTGTTCCATGTAAAATACTTACGTTTTCCTCATTTTGATGCTTTTATAGCTAAATTGTTACATGTATGTGTTTGGTGTTAATAAACTGCTCTTTTCTTTCATGTGAATAATTCAGAAAAACACGTTTGTGTATGTGCTAAAGTTTTCATCATTTAGATGTTTTGCGCACATTGTCTGTGATTTGTGAGAGAAATCAATCTGGAAACACCATCTTTCAAATGACACCATGCCCCCATCTGTCCCTTAACCCCCAGGCCCAAAACTCACCAACAGCTACAACAATAGAGGATTACAGCGTAGCATGATACAGCTTTTAGAGCTAAATCTATAGAAAGATTCCAGATATAGAAAGAAAGAAAGATTTAGCTCATTTATTTCTTTGTATCTTTGTGTTCATGATGGTCAGTGTCTTATTATTTCTGATGCAACATTACAGATTCCCTTACAGGCCTGGCATACAGCTATTCAGAGGTTAAACCTTTGAAAAACTAAAATGGTCCAGTCTCTGCACGCACGTAACGTAGCTGATGTTAGCTTGTTAAAATGAGCTCAACTCACGAGTTACTTTCTTTACAACTGTATTCATGATTCAGTAACTTTAAAAAAAAAAGAGAGAGAGCATCTACTCCTTTTATTACCTCGTGAAATTATCCACAAAATATCAGAAGCTAACAGAGAAAGACCAAAACCAACATGCCTTTAAACAAACAAATCACCCTACAACCTCTGGCTCCTCTCAGTCACAACCAAAAGGTTCTCCGCATCCTCAATGTCTAATTATAAAATCTTTTTGTTTGCATTCTGCACGGCGGTTTCTTTACAAAACCGTAAAAAGTCTTCATGATCAGTTTCACATTTTGTATGAATAAAACACGAAACGGAACACATATTCAAATGAACAAGAACATGTGTGTGCCCCACATTTTCTGATCTAGTTGAGCACTTTGCTTATCGTTCCATCAATCAATTGTTGTTAAATTCAACCTGAAAATAAGACGTTTAATAAAGTTAGGTTTTAGTAGAATGACACTTGTTTGCAGAGCTGAAGTATTTGTTCATACTGTTGAGAGCAGGAAGAATTACGGGTATCTGCATCGTGACCTTTTGCATTGTTATGTGCACATTACTTTGAGGCATGAAAGCAAATTTCATGCAAATCCATCAAACGGAGGGTTACGTGACGGTGCACAGAGTGTTTGTCCTCATATTCACATGTTAATGCGCAGACGGATGCAGATGGGTCACTAATGTCAGCGCCGCGCTGGATGGAGGCTTTTGTCTCATTAAAGGTTTTCACTTTTACTCAGTACTTGGCGTTATTCTTTGTTTTATAATTATTTTGTAATCATGAAAGTTAACTAAATGGCAAATTTGTGGAGAACATGACTAACAGTTTTCCCGCGGACAGATTCTCCCACCTCAGCTATGGATCTCTGCAGCTCCTCCGGAGTCATCTTCCTCTTGGCTGCTTCTCTGATTAGTTCTGTCCCGGGTCGGTCTGTCAGTTTCAGTCAGCGGTGGGGAAACTTCCTCTCATCCTTCATGTTTTCACTGTTTCACTATCACTGCGCAGAACTTGATTTGATTCAAATCAGGTGTGTTGGAGCAGGAGAACATCTAAAATTTGCAGGACCTCGGCTCTCTGGGACCAGGGTTCCACGCCACTGGTTTAGGTGAACGGTCATGGGTTGGTAGGTTTGCTGGTCAACTTGGCTTTAAACTTCTCCATAACTTTATGGCTGAACATTCTGGTGAGTTTCCTGGTCTTGATGCTGCTGTTTGTTCACTAATTTTCTCCAGCAAACCTCTGAAACTGTCACAGAACAGCTGCTTTCATGCTGAGCATAAATTACACGCAGGTGGCATCTGTTTGTTAATTAGGTGATTTTTGAAGGTCTCTGGTGCAGTGGATTTTATCGGGGGTATCAGAGAGCAGAGGTGTTTGTAAAACGCCAACAATCAGCATTGAGTGGTTAGAAGTTAAGATGACAGAGCAGCAACACAAACCCAGCATAGATACCCACCAAACATGAAATGACAACCATAACAAATAAGAAACAAACTTGTCTCGTTAGTTTAACAGTCCTGTCCAAACTCAAGAAATGTAGACTTTTTCAAATATGACACTCTCTTTTTTTATGACAAAATGCTTCTATATATTGTTTTGATGTTTATTGTCCATTAATGAGAAAATAAATTAAACTCAAGCTCTGGTCATAAATCAGTTCATAAGTGTGTGTCGTGTGTGAAGCGTGCAGCAGCTCATATTTTTCCACAAAAAGGCGTAAAGCGTCTTTGCACTGCAAAACTTTTGATTCGCAGCCCGGCATCTGCTTGTTGCTTTGGGTTTGTTTGCGAGGAATGCTGCTTTTAATCCAAAATGCATAGGTCAGCTGTTTTGGCTTCTTTCAAGAGTTCTTTTTTTCTTTTCTGCAAATCCTCAAAATACAGACGCTCAACACCACCAAGGAAACGATGTTTGCAGCAGCAGTTTCTGATGCACTTGTATTCACATGTGTTTTTATGATTTTATTAAACGTGCACATCTCGTTCTGATGACCTCAGCCAAAGCATTGCGTGTTCCCTCTGGTCTTCAATGGTTAAGCAGACCTCAAACGTCTAAAAAAGAAGCAGAATATTGTAACCTAACAGGCATCTACTGTAAGAGTGACCTATTTGAACTTAAGGAACAGATAATCACCTCGACCATGAGGAATACATGAAACCATGAATGTCATGGCTTTGGGTGTTTTATGCTTGTATGATCCATTGGCATGACAGAGAATGTCCTGCATGTGAAGAGTCCAATAAAGAAACTATTTTAGTGCTACTGCAGTACTGTATATCAGGGGTTCTCAAACTTTTTATATCCAATATTACTGAATAAAATGTCAGAATCTCCAAGTACCACTGGTTGTCTCCAGCATCACTGCAAGCAGAATGATGAGCTGACTGGAGACAAACATACAACAAATAGGAGAAATTTAACAAAATAATGAAGCAGACATGCAAGAAGACAAACTTTGAAAAAACGTGTAATCAAGCACCACCTTTATGAAAAATAGTGGCAAAATTGGAGGCAGCAGTTCTTAATGAAAAAATGATTTGATATTGTTGAGTGGCGGCATCAGGTTACAAAAGAGGTTACACTGGCTTTTAAACTGATATGCAGGGCAATGCTTAAATTTAACATGTTCTATTTTGCTGTAAAGTTGGTCTTTTTAACATGGGAGATAATGGGGAATTGCTCTCTTTTGCAGCAGCACCTAGTGGAGGAGGGGGTAACTGCAATTTTTGGCCCTTCTGCATAGGCTTCATGTTTCTAAGGTGGAGGTTGCTGCTTGGTTAAAGGTCGGGTGGGGACATGGTCCATGACAGATGTGTAAGTTGTAAACACAGAAACAAAAATGGTGGTATTTTTTAGTTCAGTTTGTCTGCTGGTTCAATGAAAACAAAACTTAGGATATACCTGAACTTGTCTTCATGTAGTCATGACAGCATTCTACAATATTATACTGATCTGACATCATATTCTTTGACAAAATATTAAACTGTATCATTT
>JAVQJG010178970.1:0-14568 GCA_036024015.1 Craterocephalus amniculus
GATACCCAACTTTATGTGTCCCTATCACCAGACGACTGCAGCCCGATAGACTCACTGTGTCAGTGTCTGGGGCAAATTAACACCTGGATGAGAGAGAATTTCCTACAACTGAATGAAGATAAAACTGAGATTATTCTGTTTGGTAGCAAAGAGAAGAGATTCAGCATCAGCAAACACCTGGAGACTCGGTCTCTTAAAACCACTGAGAAGGTTCGTAACCTTAGTGTGCTGATCTGACTTTCAGCAGCCACATCAGAGCGTCACTAAGACAGCTTTTTACCATCTCAGAAATATCAGCAGAATAAAAAGTTTAGTTTCCCAGAAAGACCAGGAGAAACTCCTCCATGCATTCATCTCCAGTAGACTGGATTACTGTAATGGTCTTCTAACAGGACTTCCTAAGAAGAGCATTAAACATCTTCAGCTCATTCAGAATGCTGCTGCTACAGTTTTAACCAGGACCAAGAGATCTGAACACATCACACTAGTTTTAAAGTCTTTACACTGGCTTCCAGTCAGTCAGAGAATAGATTTTAAAGCTCTTATGATTGTTTATAAATCCCAGAATGGTTGAGGCCCAGAATACATCTGTGATATGTTCAGAGAATATAAACCTGCCACAACTCTTAAATCCAAAGACTCAGGTCAACTAGTCCAGACCAAACATGGAGAAGCAGCTTTTAGTTGTTATGCTGCAAACAAGTGGACAAACTGCTGGTAGAGATTAAACTTTCACCAAATGTAGAAACTTTTAAATCCAGGTTAAAAACATTCCTTTTCTCATGTTTCTATGACTGAAATCTGTACAGTATCTTGCAACTTCTCTTGCTTTTAATCTTTTGAATGATTTTGTGTTTAAATGATTTTACTGTAATTCTTCTTTTATGCTTTAAATGTTTTTTGTAAAGCACTTTGAATTGTCTTGGACCTGAAAATGTGCTATACACAAACTTGCTTTGCCCATTAAAGAAATACGAAAGTATCTTTTTGGTCACTTAAATGACTAGAGACTGTAAAAAGTAATAATAATAATAATTTACAAACTATTATTATAATCATTATTTAATTTATAAATTAAATTATTATTATATTGTATGATTTGCTAAATCATAATTACAGATTACAGAGGTACAGAGCAAACAGAGTTACAGAAAACACTTGACTGCAGTGATCGCCTCAAAGGCTTTTTCAACAAAAATTCGAATACAAAATATTTCTATTTGTTTTATGTGAAGCACCTTGAATTGTTCTGTGCAGAGCATGTGCTATATAAAAAAACGTGCCTTGCTTTGCTTTAACCACAATTTTTAAAAAAATCATAAAATCTTCATGTATTATAACTTTTGTCAACTTCAACTTATTTCAGTGAGAGCTGAATTCCTTCTTTAATAGGAGGCATGAATAATGTTGCAGACATCTGCACAGCCAGTATATTTCTATTGGTTGGTGTTTACACAACAACAACATTTCAAATATCCCTTCAGCTGTAATTTAAAAGCTTCATCTCCATAAGCTGAGATTTATACAAGCTTGACAAGAAACTAAAGTGTTTAAACAAAGTATCCTAATGGCGACTGGTCAGCTTCAACCACCTGTTGGGCCAATCAGCTCCTTCAAATCAGTGGCGGTGATGTGTGTCAGCTGGCTGCAGGCAACACCGAGAGGAACTGAACTCCCTAATAGCCTTTAGAGGAACTTAATCAACGCTTAGCTGCTAGGTCAAAGTTCTAAAGCAAATCCAAATGCAATGAGGCATAGTGAAGCACCGCTGCTGTAGTAGGTCTCGATTATTCTGCTGCCTGTTCCATTTCCCAAGGGAAAGCTGCTGAAATATTTCACATTTTACACTAGTAAGTACACAAGTATGTCGACTTGTGTGAGAACTGCGATCATAGGCCAAAAATGCTGGACGTGATGTCATTGAGGAACGAGTGTAAGCAAACAGGGTGGTGTTTTTAAAGCTGCGAGCTAACATCGCAATGTGTAACCTTCAGAGCATGACATGCAAGCAAATAAACGCCTGGGTTTTTTTGGGGTCCTTGCACAGTCTGCAGACATCCCAGGAAGCCTTCCACCTCGTCACACACACATGCATACCAACACGCTTGTTGTGAGTCTTCACACAGCTCATTCCCTCAAACACACATATTACAACAGATACTCATTCTACACACATAGTCACTCCTCCTCCCTTACACCCAAAAACTCAAAGCCCATGCACACACAAACAACTTGTACACACACACAAACTTTCCCCTCACAGTGAGGGACTGAGGGCACACTGGGGAAAGTCAAGCAGCAACACAGCCTACTTGCCTGTTGCTAGGAAACGCAGGGTAGCCAGCAGAAGCTGAGGTGATATTTTAACCTTCATTTCATTGTCAGTGGGCTTGAAGGCCGAGAAATCCTGCTTCCTTTCCCGATGGGTGATTTTCTTCTTTGTCTTGTTGTCAGCTGAGGAGGAAAAATGAAAAGTCAGGCGCAAGACACAACCTGAAACTTGTTTGTCCATCAGTAAAACGATCAGATCAAGACACCCAGCTCGTCCTCCAGGGTCACAGGGTGCCTAAACTCCAGTTACCCAAAGCTTATTTCCTTTTCTGGAATCGTAGCAGTGGCGTCTTTCTCAGAAAAGGAGCGCTATAGTGAGCAACTTTGTTATGACATTCTTAGCACATTCTTGACATTACTAAAAGCCGTATGCATTAGGGTAACAAAGTGGTACGTAATCCAGTGGGACTGGGACCTCACCGATACCACGAGAGGTGGAACAGCAGAGGTGCATCAAAGAGTTGGAGTGAAACGTGAAAACGGACAAATCCTTTGATAGATTTTTTTACAATGGTTTCAGGTATTTTGTATGTTTTGATCAAAACAGGTATTATTTTAGTAATACAGCATGTAAACATGGAAAATATACAAAAGTGAACAATAACAGCTCTGGAGTTTGTGTTTTTGTGTTGTTCACTGATGTAAGACGATAAATAGATGTTTCTTAAAGCGACAAATCATTACTCCAGATATCGCTGAGTTACTTTTATAATAAGTTGAATTGGATCACTGTAAGATTTGAACTTTGACTATTAATTATATATTCTGTCTTAACTTTTATGCTTTTTGTATTTAAGGGATACTGTGTATTTGTTGGCCATTAGGGGCACCAAACATGTAAATGCCCACAGGCCACGTGACACTTCTTTCTCTTTCTGGCCTCCTCAGACATTGTTTTCAGTTTCTTACGTCATTCAGCCAAAAGAAGAGGAAGAAACGGTAGCATCAAGCAAAGCCCTTTTTGTTTATAGAGGGAGAGCCTTAAAGCAAAGTGCTCAGGGTCACATGATCCTATGAGAGATGGCTCCCCCCCTACACAGTTACAGTGTCTGGTTTCTGAGGAGGGCAGCCCCTTCGGTGTGGCGACATGTTTCAAACACTTTATATCGACCACAGAAATCATTCATTGTAACTCACATTCGGCTGATATTTGGGTCAAAAGTAACACAGCTTCCCTCTTACGTTTTAAATAAAGCCAAACTTTTGTGAAATATCTAATGCATTTTCTCTAAGCACTGTTAAAACAAGAGCAATATACCAAAGCGCTGTACAAGATAAGCAACAGATGAAATTGACTGTATGCAAAAAAATTAAAAAAACAATAAAGCAATAAATTAATGTTCAAATTACATGTTCAAAGTAGTGCATTAAGAATCAAGGTATTGGTGTCGAGCCATTTGTTTTTTATGTATTTTGCTTAATATGTTACAAAATTGTTTCAGTTAAAGAGACAGACAGTTTATTCTTATGAAAGAGAAGTCTTGATGATTTTCTGTTCTGTGTATGTGTGTGTGTTGTGTGTATGATGATAAATTTAAAAACTGATTAACAGTTTTTGTTTTTGAACTTGTTTTTTCCAACATTTGATTTTATGGTGCAAAGCACTTTGAGATCCTTCATGTATGAAAGGTGCTATAAAAATAAAGTTTAATTTGATTTGATTTGATTTGAAATGCAATTTCTTTTGTACAGTCACAGCAAAAGTACTCTACAAAACCTGAAAAAAGACATTATAATTTTTTTATTGAAAATATTTGTGATTTTTCCCACTGCTGTAGCTATAACCAGATAACATGGATGGATAACCTGACCCCCTTACGCTATCAGCGTAACTATGCGTAACTATGATGACAAACACAGCCAATGTCTCATCAGTTAGAAAAACACAGAAGAAATTCACAAATGAAATATACTACCAACACTACACACCTAGGGCTGGGTAACAACTAATATTGCAATAATAATAGAAATATATATGTTTGTTTTTTTTTGCTTTATCACAATACACAATGTACAGTATAACTTAATGATTTTCAGTTTCCTCTAATAGTGTTTCTCAAGCCTTTTCAGCCATGACCTCTACATTAACAAATGTTAGTGTTGGTGGTGTTTTGTTTTTTCACTATTAAACATTTGACTCCTTCATCCACCTTCCTGTAATTGCATCTGAGTCCTTTTCTCAAACCCACACCAGGTTCATTGATGTATTTTCTTCCTGCAGCCGTTTTCTCTTTTTATTTTGGATTTATTTTCATATGTGGCGGATGAAGCAAAAAATGATCAGATCATTTGCTCTTCAGCGGGGTCATTTGACCTTTTCATTTGTTGCAGGGTCGAAATTCATATCTGCAGGGTTTTAGACATTCCTCATATGCAGCATTTACAGCAATGGTTTTATGTTATATTTTACTGATAATCATGTTTTGTTCAACATCTTCTTTGTGAATCCCCAACCACTACAAGATGATAGACCAAGTTGTGTTTTTTCTTCTGAACCAAGTCCCCCCTCACCTTCAGCTAGCTTGATGCACTTATTTACTTTTGCTCCAGTTTCTTTCCTGTCTTTTCTGATGTACTATAAAATATAGAGGGAATTTTTCTGGATGGTTGAGGGGTGTGCTATGTGTCTGCTGTAAGCTTGGCATTAGGAGAAAGTAAACTCACGTGCAGGAGACCTAAAACACTGGCATGGCAATTCATGCTTCATCTTAGCAATATCGTCATTTGATACGTCACACATCAAACAACTTTCAATGCAGCAAGTACATTTGATGTATTACCCAACCACAATTACACCACTGTTTTTTAAAGTTTTTTTTTTCAAATTCTCCGTTTTCTATCTTTACAACACCTTCATTGTTTTGGCACAAATGTGACTGCATATATTCAGCTTCAACATGGAAATCAGCTGACTATCTGTGCAGACAGTCTGACATCTTTACAGCTCTGATAAGCCCCAATAACTTTTGTTATACATCAAGAACACACCGGCTCATTTAATTTCTGCTAAAGTCAGGATTACGAGCTTTAAGAGGGAAACCTACTGTACAAGTCAGTCTCATCCAGTATCTCCGACTTGATGATTTCTTCAATCACGTCCTCCAGGGTGACAATTCCCAGAACTTCATAGAAAGGGTCTCCCTCTCCTTCATTGTTCACCCTCTGAACTATGGCCAAGTGGGACTTTCCTAAGAAAACACATATGCACAGGTTACAAGGTTAGAGTCATATAATGATAAAGAGAGTTAAATATAGTTCAGGAACAGAACATGAGGTTACTTTGAACAAACAGGTTGAACCACACATGGCCACATCAGTCTAGAGGGAACAATGATGGTGAAGTTTAATGGGAAATGCAAACAATGCAATCAATTTAAACCATGTTAGGACATAATCAAAAGGATGTGCAACAGTCACGATAAAATCTATAAAGTTATATAAAATTACTTAGGTATGTGAATTTAAAGCAAACAGCGGTCTAGACAAGTTGAAAGATATAGAGTAGATTTAATGCATGGCTGATCTGAGAGCCTTAGTTTATATCCTCTGAGCTTATCAGTGATGTATTTTGTGGTTTGCAAACTAGCATTAGGGTTTTTCTTCTCTTTATTACCAAACAGGGTAATCTCAGTTTTTATTTAATTGGAGAATATTTTCTCTCATCTAGTTGCTTACTTGCTCAGTCTACTGGGCTGCAGTCACCTGGTGACAAAGATTAATAAAGTTGTGTGTCATCTGCATATCTGTGATAATTGATGTTAAAGTTCTTTAATATTTGACCCAAAGAGAGCATTAGCGAGTTTAATATAGGTGGACCAAGAACTGACCTCTGGGGGATTTCATGTGTCTTAGACACTCACTCAGATAACTCATATAGCTGCCAATCATAACAAAACAACAAAGGTCTTCTAGATAGGAACCACAGTCCAACCTAATTTTCCAGCTTTTGCAAAAGGATTTTGTGATCTACCGTATCAAACAGCGATGAGATCCAGCAGAACCAGGATTGATGCACGACCAGAATCAGTAATTTAACACTTAGACCAGAGACCAGTGCTGTTTCAGTGCTGTGATGTGGTCGGATTGAATTTGATCCAGACCGTTAAAGTGCCATACTGTTAACAATGTTGGAAAAAGACACAGAAACATCCAGCCAGAGAGACAGGCATGGCAGAGAGCTCCATATTTCATCATATCAGCCCCTTTGGCCCTCCTTGCCTCCACATCTGTGTTCCCAGGACCCTCCTGTGTGCTGTACCATCTGAAAAAAAAAAGAAAAAAACTGCCGTATATGCAGAGAAGACTGTCAGGCAAAACACTAAACAAATTCTTTGCCTTTTCTCAGCTTGTGATCATTTAAAAGGAATTTTCCAGAGGCAGGGGCTAATATTAGCCCCTGCAAAATGAAGTTTCCATTCCGCCCTGGCGATATTCTCACCGAGTGGAGGAGCAGACTGGGCGAACCTCCGCTGTGTGATCAGATTGTCTCAAAGTGGGCCGTTTGCATGCAGATACACCTGGGATGCATGACTGAGGCTTTAAAGAAACATGCAGAAATAATCATGACAGACTGGCTCTCCAGAGAGACACATTAATAATGTAAACACAGACATCCCCTGATATGAAGAGTCTGCTAATGTAAGAAAGTATGCGCGTCTTACTTGGCAAAATACAGCCTTCATGTTTCTATTAAAATGTGAATGACTTTCAGCAAATTTTCATGTCATTGAGAGGTTTTGGTTTAGCTAAGAAAAACACAAATGAACACATGAGGGTTAAAACTAAAAGGCTCAGAACTCTTTAAGCATACAATTACTCTAAACTGCAAAGCAAAGCAGCTTGGACAAAACAGCATAGAGAAACAGATCAATGCACACTTCTTCCTCGGTCATGAAACCCACCATGCTCATTCAGGCCTACTAACACCTCACACAAAGTCTAGGTTTCAATGTAAAACATCGTCCTTTATCTTTCTTGAATGAGATGAAGATAACTGAAACAATCTGGAAAAACAAAATTGCATAAACTTAATCAGCTGGTTTAACTGATTTCTATCTATTGTCTTTTCTTATTAAAAGTAATATTTTGAAAACTGTGAACAAAAACTATAGGACAGTTATGAAGTGTGAAGCGCTCAAGTGTATGTGTGAGTGCCAAGGAGGAAAGACATCAGCACTGATGTTGAAGCAAAAAAGTTGCAGCCTATCAGTCTGGGAAGGCTTATGAAGCTATTTTTAAACACTGTGGTGTCCATCATTCTACAGAGAGACACATTATTCACAATTGGAAAATATGTAAGACAGCTTCTAATCTTCCCAGGAGTGGATGTCCCAGCAAGTTTACCCAAAGGATAGATCGCACCATGCTCCGAGAAGCTATCATAAACCCAAGAGTTACGTCTTGTATTGTACAGGTTTGTTTATTACAGTCATATTATAAAAAGACTGAACAGGTAGGGCTTTTTTGGAAGGGTTGCAGGAAAAAACTTCTTTCTAAACAGAATAACACAGCAGGGTGCAGGTTTGCAAGGTTGTATCTGAACAAACTGCAAACTTCTGGAACAATGCTTAAACTGGAGATGATCTTAGAGAAGCTGCTACTGTGGCTGTGCATATTTCTGGGAAAGGTTATAGGGTCATTTCCAGACTATGTGCAGTCCATCCTACTGCAGAGAGAGAGATTATTCACAGATGGAAAACATTTAAGACAGATGCCAGTCTTCCCAGAACTGGATCCCAATATGTTCATTGTTTGATCATACAAAGTCAGAGAAACTGTAAAAAATCCAAGAGGGACATCTCAGACTTTCCAGACCTCAGATTGAATGTTAAATGTTTAAGTTTAGCACAAACATCTCCCAACATATCAAGGAACGAGGTGTCCACAGGACCTGGACACCTCAGCCAGAATGGACTATATTCCAAGTATTGAGGAGTCAAATGTAGGACCGTCTGTCTGACAGCTGATAAAATAACAGAACAGAGAACATTCTGTAATCCGAGTCGGCTTTAAATAGGATAGGATGCAAATTGCTGATCATGATTCAGTCTGACATACACAATGCAAGTTAAGTCTTTTTCTTGTTTTACAAAAGGAGCAAACAGTACATTCTTTCAGCTCTTTTTCTACGTCTGCATTTACCAACAGGCAAACATGACACAGAGTTTGCAAAATAATATTATTTCTTAATTTTACATCAGAGGAAATTACATAATTTCTGCAATTATGTGTGGAGGGAGAATATTGTTATTGGCCAAATGAGTTGTAAAATATCCAGAGCAGACAGTTTCTATTTTACAGAAAATATGTAAAAATACAGAATCTACTGGCGCTCAGTGAGCTGTTTCATGGGTTTAGAGTTTCTTATGTTTTACTGATAACGACCTTCCCTCCTTTAAGAGTGCCTTTTTTAAAATGAAAACACAGCTATATTGATAAAATAGCAAAAAAAAGGATTAAATACATCACCCCTGGTTAAAATCATACATCCAATCAGGATAAAAGTGTGTCATGAAAACACCTTGCTTTATCCTTTAAAAATCAATTGAAAATCATTTTCTTTCTGATCAAGCGTGATACTTTAAACCATTTCATGATCTGATAAACTATGTATACACTCTTTCTGTGCATGTTTGAACCATGTGGGGTGATCACCTTTCAAACAGGAAAGACCTGAAAAACAGAACTGAACCGACATGGAAATGTTTTTGCTGGAAACTGAAAGATTGATTTTGCCAATTTATTACAGCCCATCAACTGTACTCTACCACGTTTTCTCACCGAGTCCCCCCACCAAACAAACACTTATTCTGCTTATTCTGTATCCATCTTGCATCATTCCTCTTCACTGCGATCTCTGCAGCCAGTAAAAATCTGTCTGATGTTGACTCTTTTCCTATCTCTTGCTCAGTCCTGCTGTAATATGACGCAGTGTCAAAGGGAAAAAAGGGTTGTGAGGTGCAGTTTTCAGGAAGGGGACTGGGTGCAGGAATGTGCATAATTAATGTCAATATGCCATCAAAACAAGTCTGAAACACAAACTCTCAAAGTCATAAATTACATATTTTATGAGAGTAACATCAAAGAAGCAAAAATTGTCTTCGATATACATTACAATAAGGTCCCATCTCACTCATATTCCTTGAAAGAAAACCTTAATCTTTTCTAAATTAGAACACATTATGCATGTTGTAAGTGTTGCAATCCTAGTCAATCTTTTAACCATGTAAACACTAGGGGTAATTAATCAGCAATCAATTAATGGATATTTAGAATTTCATCTGAGACATTTTTTTCAGTCAATAAAACTGATCCATCTTTAGATGAGCGCTGAAGATGTATGTGAGCGTGTATTTTCCAGTGTAACCATTGAATGAATCCTATTTAACTTCCACAAGATTTCATCTTGTATATAAAGAGGAAGCATGCTGTTTATCTACCTTCACTGCATTTTAATATAGCCTACAAATACAGAATTTTAATATAAAAATATTAATGATTAATCAAATATTGATCATTAATTCCCCCGATGGTCAATTAAGACAATTTAATTCAATGCCTATCCCCAGCAAACACACAACAGATCCGGTCTTTTATCTTTTATGATAAATATTTTCCAGCTGACATGTTTACATTCAATATAAACATGTCAGCTGGAAAATATTTATCCATGTAATCATGGCTAATGAGGACTACTGTATGTCCCACTTAGAAGATGCTCCTGTATGGTGTACCTGCTGGCTCATTTTCAGGGTTTAGAAGGACATTAAAAGACCATAACCATTACTAACAACAGTCATTACACTTGTGCTGTGTCTTCTATAAAAAAGGCTAATTATCTTGACCAGAAAAACTTGTGATTTGGATTTAACCTTTAGATATCAGCCTGCTTTCACTTGGCCAGCAACTGAATGGCTGCTAGAGTATGAGATGAATCAGATGCTCCAGAAAAAAACTACAAACATTTGAAATTATCAGTGAGAGCAACAAATGTCCACACATGATAATCTATAAAGCTTTAAACGTACATTAGATCACATAATTTCTAATATTTCTGTCAAAGTAGCTCTAATTATTCCAAAGATCACTTTAATATGTATGCAATGATAAATGCTTTCAAACCCCACAGAGGTAAATAAAAACATTGGATAGATGTATTCAGCATTACAACCACTTTTCAGCATTGTCATGACTTGGTAAAGTAACTTCAGCGAGAACGTAGCGCTCTTATTAAAACTGGACCTGCTACATGTGTAAAAACAGGTTCAGCTTTATCAGAGCAGAATGCGTCTCTCCTTAACCTCACCTGTCTGGCATGTAACAAGATCCGACCTCTGACCTTTATGTAAGCCGGCTGATAAAGATGTAGAGGATGTTTCTGAGTCTAAGCACATGCTCCCCAAGCTATCACGTGCGCACATGCCTCACACAAAAAATGCGATGGCACAAGTCGTTAGTTTGACCAGTTCAGTGAATCCCACTGGTATTGTTGGCTGGGAACACCTGGCGATGGCTGCGGCACAGAGAGGGTAACTGTAACTACAGTATTACAGACGACTGATGGAGAAGCATCAGCAGTGGCAGCGCAGGTCACTAGTTTAAAATAAGATAAACACACACTGTATCAAACTGAACGGGAAGCTTGTCAGTGTAAATGATGGAGAAAAAGCATGTTTATGTAAAGTTAGATGGTGTTTGTTCTAGAGTCTGTCCCACGGGCTGCAATGTAAAGGCATGGAAATGTTACAAATTCCATGGAAAAGACAGCAAAGGAAAAATCATTCAGACTATGTTTCTTTTTCTACGATTCTTCGTGATTCGCCCAATTTATCTGAGAGGGGATGTTTGGACTGAATATTTACCCACAAATTGTGTACAGTTTGTTTCATTCAGCATCACCAGCAAATCAAAATCTGGTGTTAACATTCACAGCTCACACACAATAAATTTAAATAATTACCAAGCGTATAAACGGTGGCAAAGAAGTTTACGCTTTCACTCATCTGATGAAGCATTTTACATTATAATTGATGTATTGCCTCAGATGGATGATGGCTGTTCGACAAGACAATAAGCCACAACACTTTAGGCAGCAAGAAAACACTGCACAATTAGCCATTACACAACATAATAGGCCACAACACAATTAGCCACATCAAAAAAGCAGTGAGGCAGTAACACAACAAAACAAGCTACAACACATTAAAACAAAGACAAGCCGCAGCCAGGTTTAGGATACACTTGTTTGTTTTCTGACGAGCAGTGAAACAAAACAAAACATTAAAAACATGAAGAGGAACTGCTGAACATGCTGCTGTAGTAAGGCCGGAGCACGAAGTTGTGAGGTCCAGCTTCTTTGCCTTGGGATTCTGCAGGACAACAATGGCTCAGCCAATGTACATAATACATTTCAGCGTATCAAGGAAAGGAAGTGTAAAATCTGAAGAGTCAAACCAAATATTCTGAGAATTCCACTAACAATGTGAATTTATTTTTCCCAAAAGCCCGGACAGCCTTTGGCTGTTTTGCATTTCAATTTGCTGCTTCTGACTGGAACAATTAACAACTAAACCTAAACCTTGGCTCATTCATGCCGCCTTCCTCTTTCACACACTGATGGCAAAATATTGTCTGTGATCACTGCTCCTGTTTTTAATTGCTCCTTGTTTTTCATATTTTGTAAAGTGTGATTCATTGTATTATTCAAGTTTGTAATGTACGCTCTATTGTTGCCACTGGCCCAGGTCAAATTGGCTCTCAACTAACTCATTTGGTTCAACAAAGGTTATTATTATTATTATTATTCAGTTATGGTATCAAGGACGGTACAGTCTGACTTTATTACAGTTTCCTCATCACAGGTAATATACACAGTTATACATGTTCTTCCTTAAGTGCATTTGGCAAATGATCACTGCAATGATGTTTGATTGGTATTTTCAGTTTGGATTCACGCTATTGGCTGAAACAATCTGCTAATGCATTGTTACACCCCTGACAGGTACTGATGCATGTCAGCTTACAGCATTCAGTGTTTTCATATCTCTGCAACCACAAGGTTAATTTGTTATGAGTTTCGGAGTGATAGTAAAGTTGTTAAGATGTTAGATCATCAGTATAAATGTTACTGGTGAAGAATAATTGAAGATTATGGCCAAAATGAAAAAGGTTTGCCTAAAAGAAACAAATACATTTAGGATGAACATGACTATCCATGACTATCCATGACTATCTTGACTTATGTTGCAGCTAAAGCTTTAAACTTTTATCAGATCACATAACGATATGAGAATAATTTTTATTCATCTGCAGTTGCTACTGTGCAGCCCTTTGGTCAGCGAGTGTTGTTTTAATGTTCGATATAAATAAATCTGAATTGAAATGAAAAATATCTGCAAAGGCAAACTATGAAGGAGAAGCCTAAAGAGGTTTAAGTGCAAAAAGGTCTCCAAAATGGCTAAAATGAAGTTCTCCACCAACATTTATCATTTATTTATCAGTGTAAAAACATTCCTAGTAATCTGTGTGCGGTCAGGCCCACTTCAGGTGCAGCGATCCTCCAGCTTCTTATAATCTTGTTTCTGTTTCTTTAATCTTACCCGAATTTGTTTCTGTATGCAACATAAAGTTCTTCCAGCGGTCAGCTTTTCGTCCGTTTTGAGAACGCCATCCTCGGTAAACATGATCATAAGAATCTAGACCTCATGGCCTGTTTTTTTAAACAATCACAGATTTCAGTTTGTAAAAGTAAAACTGACACATTTGCTGCAACTGTGAAACGCTGCACATTTGCTCTACCAATCAGAACTCTTTATCTTGTAGCCCCGCCCCTCAAGAATCTGAAAAGTCCCTCCCCACTACTAGGTGTTTTTTTTTTTCAAGTAAAGTTTGGGGATGTTGGAAAATTCTTCACCAAAACGGCACCAAGGTTTTTTAAAGATAGCAAAAAATTTACAAAATAAAAGTCCCTGCCATGAAAGGGTAGTTCTCAAAGTCCCCCAGTCAGGGGAGTTCAGTCTCGTAAAGGTTAATTTTGCAGTTATGCATCAGAACTCTAAAATCCACGAAGTTTACCATAACAGCAGCTGAACTGGCAAAATCACATTTTAAAGACAAACTGGGAGCTGCACAGGGACCAGTAATGCGCCTGTGTGAACTTACTCTACCTTAGAGTCTTAAGTCTATTTCTGCTTCTGTGTTGCACACACACACACGCACACACATACACAAATAAACACACTCGCTCACACAGTAGCACTACTGCAGATCGTTTAGTCTCGCTGTCCCACAAGATGAGTGGATATTTTCCACTTTCCCACAAAGACAAAATACCACATCAGCGACAGAAACTGTCCTCCATAAAAATATGACAATGCGACGAAGAGTGCATGTTTATTCATAGCTGCTATGAGGCAGTCGGCTCTGTGAGGGCAGACTGGAGGTAGAGAGCGGAGGCTGACCCTCTGGATCCTGAAACTTGGCAGCAGCCTTAAGAGAGAGCGTGTCCTTGTGAAGACCAGTCGTCTAGGGTCCTATAACCCACTGCTGCTGCCTGACATCTGGGGCTGTTTAGCTGGTCTGAGGCTGAATGCATGCTGGGTAGCCCAGCACACAATAGGACCAAGGGTCAATTCACTTTCAGTTTCATCCATTAAACAGTTATGTTAAAAACCAACATCATAGTCATGAAATTACTCACTTGTAAAACATTTCTGAGCAAGGCTTATTTCGCCAGCCTCGTACAGTAAACGGCCGTTTGGAACTGGGTAAAGTAAACACACATGCAGAGAGGATTATTTTGTTTCCCTCCAGAATATAGCTGCAGAGGTACAGTACCAGGAAAGGCTTAATCTGACTGAGGAGACGGCTCACTTGTTGTTTGAAACGCTTATGGGCCACTTTCCTGGCCCAAGGCTTGAACCACAAGAGGGGAATCCATTTATTGAGTTTGTCCAACACAGCTAAAACATCTATAAGCCCTTTCAGCTTTTTAGTATTCAAATTTTCCCAGTTTTTCCTAAACAACCCAAACTAGCACAACAAACTATTGACTTTATGTTACATAAGTGTAGTGAATGGCCATCCATCCATCCATCCCTTCAACCATCCATCCATCCATCCCTTCATCCATCCATCCATCCATCCATCCATCCATCCATCCATCCATCCATCCATCCATCCATCCATCCATCCATCCATCCATCCCTTCAACCATCCATCCATCCATCCCTTCATCCA
>JAVQJG010178974.1:0-21897 GCA_036024015.1 Craterocephalus amniculus
CCCGCCCCCCCCCCCCCCCCCCCCCCCGCGCGCGGGGCCCCCGCGCGGGGGCGGGGGGGGCGCGCCCGCCCCCCGCGGCCCCCTGGGTCATGTGGCAGAACTGGGCGTGATGCGGGTGCATGGGGACCGGCGTGTCCGTCTCCACGCGCGCCGTGTGGTGCAGGTTGGCGGGGTGGGGGGTGTGGGAGATGAGGGTGGGGTGCGGGCCCTGAGGGGTGGGGCTGGGGGACTTGACCCGCCGGGTGCCAAACAAAGAGCCGAGCAGCGAGGAGGAGCTGGGCAGGGACTGGCCGCTGTAGCGGGACGGACAGTCTCGGCTGGAGGGGGGTCTCCGCCGCATGTGGGGGCTGCTAATGATGGAACCCTGCAAGAGAGAAGACGGTCAGATCTCAGGAACACAGCGGAGGAGTTCGTAAAGGCAGTCTGGGCTCATACTGGAAAACAAAGACATGCAGTGATGTAAACCTAACATGACGCCCAGGGGCAGAGCCAGACTTTATCCATGGGGGGCCAGAGGGGGGGCTGGAGTCTGGGGTCTGATATGTGTCCTCCCCACAAACATCTCCCTTTCGCTTCATTCTTATTTCTTCCTCTGCTTCAAGGATACATTTTCATGTGACTTTAAAAAAGTTAGCAGCCTTGCTAGCCTCATGTTTCAAATGAACCTGGATCGTGTGGCGCTAGCTTAGTCACTGCTAAGCTAATCTTTGAGCATCTTTATAGTTAATTTCAGGCCTCAGGGTGAAAACTAGATATGACATGGTTCCCCTACATTAGCTTAGAACTAATGTAGAGAAAGAACTAGACTGGCACTGCTATGTAGCTCCATGCTAACATCAGGTTACCAGCCTTGCATAACATTAGTGGTTGTACTTGCTGATGGACAAAATCTTTTAGAAATGTGCAGCTACATGTAAATAATTTGAAAGGATTAATAGTTATGGAAACTACTTTAATATTTAATTTAAACTTTTGCAGTGATACTGGGGATCCATGCAGGACTTGAAAGATGTTTTTGTCTTCCTCCAGTGACCTGTCAATCACCTGAGGTGAGTGGCACCCTGCCCACCCTCTAGCTCCACCCCTGGAGTTGCCTTGTGAAAAAGTATCTGTTTCCTCTTTCAGTTCGCTGCCTTTGTTTGTCTTTCCATGCTCACATCTCATGGTCTACTCTCTAAATGGTCTGGAGGCTCATCTTGCAGAGTCTGTCAGAGCCGGCGGAATATGTGCTGTCATGAGGAGACAAACAGCTTCTCAGGCTTCAGACTCTGCTGCTGCATGCTGTGGCTTCCCCTCATATTCTGGTTTGGAGCATTTTTTGTTTTGACTTTGCTCTCTTTCCTTTTCATGTGCAGAACTTACAAACAGCATGATGCAGCCTTTCATACGGAACTCACACGCCATTTCACTGACAACTTGCCTGACTTAAAGGATTTACTGTTTGTTGACATTTGCAATCAGAAAAACAAACTAACAAAACAAAAAACTTCACAGTCTTTTTATCCAGGAGCTACACAGACGAACAGAATCGTTACAGAACGAAGCAGGTCCTTCAGAGTCATGCAGATCATGCAACAGGAACTATTCATGTGGGCTTTGGTGATGGTCCAACACCTTTTCTACTGATCCAGTGCTGAATTTGACCCCTCTGGGATATTTGGGTGGTGTTTGGGTTAAATGATGTGCAGATAAAATGAATATCTTTTAATGAAATACAACCATTGCTGGCCTAAAGGTTGGAGCTGACCTTTAGTTATGTTTAAAACTGAAGAGCAGCAGGGGAAAATGATTTGTTTCTATCTCCGTGATGAACATGGATGTTGGGGGAATGTTGGTCAGAAACATCTCTGCAGTGTAGCTCTGCTCCTGGGAGGTTGTTTTTTTTTCATTGTTGCTGCTCATCTGAGGATACCATGCAAAGACAGATCCACAATGTCGTCTTCAATCCATCCGAGACACAGAGCTGCAACAGGATGACTTTTAAAAAACCATTCATTTATCTGCAAACTAAACTAAAAGCTGCAATCAGCGATGAGCAATTTATCTGAACCAAAAGAAGAGAAGTTTATGGCTGCAAGCTTCATGCACTGGAGTAAAAATAAGATAACTTTAGCCTGCAGTGGCCCGGTACTGCAGCTAAGAACCAAGTCCAATGTTGAAAACATCAGGAGATGGACTCTTCTAAAGGTATGTAGACATTTATTGTAAATAAAAACCGTGACAAAACGATTTCTTTACTTATATGAGCAAATAAAGTAATAGAGGAAGGGAGGGACAGGGGTAATTTACAATGATCTACTTCAAGTGTTAACGTGCAGCTCGGGTTTCGGGTTAAACATCGTTGGGTCGGGTCCAGATATCACTGGGAGATATCCACGGGCAGTGGGTCGGGTTGGATAATCATCCTAGCGGGTTTGGGCGGGTGCAGGTCCATGCAGGACTGCACAGATTCAGCTGTAGTGGCTTTACACCTCTGTTAGCAGCCACCGCTGCACAAAAGGCCATTGTTAACATGTGTGCTCCTCTTTTTCTCAGCATCTTCCTTTCATTCATCAGTTGGACATAATGTTGTTGGCTCTGAATGTGCAAGTGCTTCAAATTTCACATGAAGAAGATCATCTTCTCATGAGAAAGCATCTTTATTTCCATCCATAAACACAACACGTGCCTGATGTTATCCTGATGCATGTCACTGCAGGACTTCATGCCGTTCACACTTCAACATGATGAAGGTTGGATAATGTTGGAAAAATCTGATATGAGCATTAAGACCTGCAGTGTAAACGCAGCCTGAGTCCACATGTATATAGCTTATAGCATAGTATCAATTAGCTAGCATAGCTGAAACCAGTTAGCAGGTTTAACTTGCCAGCATAGTTTCAATTACTTAGCATGTCAAAAAACGTTTATTAATATTTTGGATCAATAATCTCAACCAAAATGTGTTTTAAAATAAATGAACAATACAACATTTACTTCTGAAATGTGTAAAAGAAGAATAAAAAAGAAATGAGTTTAAAAGTAGAGAAACTGAAAATGTAATAATTAGCTGTAGCTAGTGCATGTGCTGATAAGTGACACATTATAAAGAAAAGGGGCAGGAGATACCAACTGAGGTCTGAGGTCAGTGAGAAGACGTAGTGGTGACTTTAAACAGTGTGGGCATGCAGCAGCTAAAACTAAATCCAGGACAAATCGAGACAAAGCCACGACACAGAGACGGAGGATTTTATGGACATGAGCTCCAACGTGAGTCAGAGATGATGTTAGTCATGTCATGGTGGGTTAACAGCCGCCGCACCATTCCTGCTCAGCCAAGTGCATGCACGGCATTCAAGGTGCTCACAACAAAAACACCAAAAACAGAAGAACACAAAGACAAAATCAAACTGCGTGCTAGGAGCTCGCGCCATTCGCTTCCTACTTACTTCCAGATTGCTGTCTAGTGATCCTGCACTGCTGCGTCTCCCACGCTTGCCTGCCCAGAACATGGGACACGTTAGACACGCCGGGTTACAATGCACGGGTGCACACATCCCTTCTCTCTAGTTTGGAGGATGCTAACACACAACCAGCTAGCAGCTAACTAGAATGAAGCACTACAACAAAGGGGAATCTATCCATCAAGTTTCTCTCAAGCAACTCCATGTTTGTTCAGGCGTCTACAAAGCAACCCGAGGCACTGCTGGCAGGACAGACTGTGATGTGGCTGCGTACGTTCAACGGTTAATGCAGTCATTTAGCATTTAATGTTTGTGAAAGACTGATAAGAGGAAACGCTTCTTTTGTTATTCACACAGACTCCTGCCTTTCAATACGGCGCAGTAACCACAAAAGACTCTAAACTAGAAAATAAACAACTAAATACGGTCTTACATGTTGCTTTACGAGTTCGACCGAGGCCGAGTGTGTCTGTCCGTTTGTGTGTTTGTGTGTCTGTCCGTTTGTGTGTTTGTGTGTCTGTGTGTTTGTGCAGAGGGGGGCATGGGCTCCCTGTGGCCTGCGTGAATCAACAACGCACATTAATTCCTTTTACAGCTGAGGCTCTCAGATTGATCACGGTGACCTAGATAGCGCTGCTGCTCACACAGGATTAGGAGTTGATAGCCTCGAGTAAATAGCACCTAGGCCCATTAGCAAACACACCCATGTCAATCTCTTTACTCCCCTGCTCCTGAGACTCCGTATAGGCAGGCCAGTTACTATGGCAACCACCCAAATAAAAGTCGCACGCGAACAGGAATCCACCTTCTTCCAAGCGCAGTCCACAGCATCTTGCCAGCATCAGGCTCGGGCGTACGCTCTACTCCGTCTAACGTAGAAGCAATATTTATGAGTGGGCTGCCATGGCAACCGCTGACCTTACCTGCGTCTGAGAGGTCACGCAGCGAGCTGCTGAGGGCGCTCCTCTTCAGACCTTCGCCGATGGCGTAGCTGTCGTCCAGGCTAGCTCGGCTGAGGTTGCCATTCCCGGTTTCCTTCTTTAAGCTGGAACTCTGCGACATGCTGGGCCTCACCACGCCTTTCTGCTTCTCCAGCTCAGCTGTGCCGGAAAACATAAACGGCATCAGTCATGACTCAGACGGTACATCCGAAGCCGTGAACAGGAAACGTCCGCTCACATTCTATCCGATACTTCTCCATCTCCTGGACTTCTGCGATAGATTCTCGCAGGTCGTCGGTAAACTTTTTGCGATCCTGAGGGTTGGGGGCGTTAAAATTGATGAGGACCTTGATGTCTGCTCCTGGTATGGCCGACGTCAGGCGCACGCCGTTGGGATAATCTAAAAAGATTTTAAAAGAAAATGATTTTTCCTGCAGAGGACATCTAGAACAGGTCCAGAGCTCGTGATGTTTCTATATGGAGACATTTAGAGGGAATTTAATCCAAAGTGAGAGAGCGCAGCTGAAATATCAAAGTGGATTCACATGAAAGAAATGCACTTAAAATTGTAGCTGACCAGTTAACTTAGCTTCCTTAACCCTTTAAACTCCATGCTATTTGCAGGGCTGTGCTAAGGGTTACAGAAACAGAAACAGCTCCGGTTTTTGGAGACTTCCTCATGAAGCTGGGGTAGAAGGGAATAACTATCATAACTCTAATCGTAATAAAGGAAAGCGGCCCTTACACTGATTCTCAAAGAGCAGCACTTGCATTCCATACAGTGAGAAAGACTGCCGGAAGCTGTACGTGACGGAGTTCTTCTTCTTCTGAAAAATCTTTGTAACCTAACAGAAAAACATAACTGGTATAAGTTAAAAATCAATAGTAATGTCCAGGTTTGTTGCCTGAAAGAGAAACGCTGCCTACCACGAGCAGGTCATTAAAGAGGAAGATCTCCCTCTGGTGCAGGCCCAGCTTCTGCGGTTTGTTGGGGTCGGGTACTTCAAAAAGTCTGCAGTAACAAACCAGCCTCCGGTGGGGAAGTGATAGTACCTGCAGACACAAGGCAGCATCAACATTTATGTTTCCGTTTGCTCCCTCAGGCATGCAAAAAATGTCCCGATCAACTCTGTAATACTCACACAGCCAAGACCCTGGTGTAAAGAGCCAATCTGCAGATGCAAGAGACATTTTACAGATTAGTGAACCTTCTGTGATGCATCAGAGAAAAGATAACACAGGACAAATGAGACAATTTAAAATCAGGAATCTAGGTTCTCTAGTTCACAGAGCAAACATCCAGTTTCTTTTATTATTTCCAGCATGAGCCAACGTTCAAAACCTTCAGGACCCCGTCAGGAGTTGCTGGCGGGGAAACGCTAAATTTAAGAAAACTGTCATCAAACGGCAGAAGCTGTGAGTCACTGAGCTCATTGCTGCTTTTCTCACTTATTCCTATAGAGCCAGTCAGCTGCCTCTTTCTGTGGACGGCACTCTGGAAAAAGCTATATTTCAGTTTTCAGCGTGAAGGTCCCCAGCCCTGAAGAACGGCTGTGTCACACAGTGAAGAAAATGCACTCAGATAAACGATGCTCTTTCATTCCTGCTCGTTTTCAGGTGATGTCGGCCATGAATAAGGCAGGAGGTACGCTGGGTAATTTAATTTTTGAACATTGCAGCTCGTCTTTGCTCCTGAAAGGAGAGCGATATAAAAGCGGTCACACTCGACACGCAGCAACTAGAGGGCGAAGTCAAACTTACTGGCTTTTTTCCAACAATCAGTTTTTCCACTTTCTGAACCTGAGACACGTGGTCTTCATTAGTCTTGAGCTCTCGCTTGCGAATCCGCTCGTATATCCCCACCAACATCTCTCTGGGGATGTCCTCCCCGTCATCAACCCCTGTCAGAGGATGGGAGAGAGAGAGAACAAAAAGGGATTAATGACTAATTTACAGATTTATGAATGTAGATGAAGCGCGGGCTGTCTTACAGTGTGGGCAGAAATGTCCTTCAGGCTTCACAGAAGATAAAGACTTCTTATTTCTTACATTTAATATTGCACTTTAATTACAGACTGTCCAATAGGCAGAAAAATTCGCTAGTCATGCAATACAGCTTTTAGCTAATACCCATAAAATCTGCTCAGGGTGGCTTAACAGCAAAGCTTTCTTGGTCATTATTTTTTTTAAAAGCCCCATATTGACAGAACCATTGATCAAGGCTAAATGAATCTGATATTAAAAGCTGAAGAAACAGTGATGTGGTGGGAAACGCTGGAAGCAGCGTGGAGAGGCAGGGTAAGTACCTCGCAGGTTTTTAACAAAGTCCTCCAGTTTCATCTTCCTCTCTGGCTTGACGTTTGGGCTGTACATGTCCGTGTTGAGGAGGATGATGGCGAAGGCAAGGATGAAGATGGTGTCTGGGTTTCTGAACTGTCGCACCACACCAGGGTTGCAGATGCAGTAGCGTTGGCTGCAAACATGACCGGAAAAACGTTGAAGTCAAACCAAACAAATGACATTAGTCTTTATTATTCGGATTATTATTATTTTAGTATTAAATCACTTGCAGGACTTTCTTTCCAAAACTTTACGCTCTTATCGGATAATTTTGGTGTTGTAAAAAAAGACACCAGACATGGCCGTGTTATTAATTGTGGTATATAAAAGGGAGAATAAAAAATATTCAGGCAACCAGAAAAGTCTCAGAGCCCTCAGGGTTAAGGCCTTTGCATACTCTGCAAGAAGCGAGAACTTTATTCTCCCTCTCGAGGGTCCGAGAACAAAATGACGTCATTTTGTTCCCACCAGCGTGAATGAGGACACTTCCTACATCGAGCTGGCCAAACTTTTTTCTGTTTGTCGGACATGTGAGGTGGGCTTAGATAAGCTGTGAAAGCAAAAGGGGTACGTAGCAACTTCTGCATTTTTATCGTTTCGAGGATGAATGAGCAACTTTAACTAACAGCTGATGGAGGTGGAGAGAAAGTACAGAAACGTTTCCAACACAGAGTACATAAAGACACCGATACTGCCGCAGTCACAGTCCTGCACTGTCACCAACCAATTTTCATGTAAAATAAAAAATAAGCGGGTCAACCGGCTCATTGCACACAGAGACAAAGACTTTAGTAACAATAAAACAGCACCAGTGAACTCAGTCAGTGCAGTCTGCAGCTGTCAAACAGGCTATTTTATGTGAGCTTGTGGTCACATCTGATGAGCAGTTATCATTAACTCCGACCCCGCTGAGCAGCTGCAGTGTTTACAGAGGCCGAGCGTCCTTCCTCACAGCTGATCGAAGCAAATGCTCTGCAGGAGCCAGAGCACCTTTCTGACTTTCTGTCCGTGTTCGGGGGAAGTACATTAAATGTGACAGAACTAACAACATCCGTCAGCAGCTTCAGGGAACATTTTCCTCAACTTTTAAAATAATTTTTCTCTACATTACTTTCAGTACTGATCTGGTCGAACAAAGTCTGGATTTGAAAAGGCTTTGCCTCACTCTGATGACTTCTGTTCAAGAGCTTCAAATTAGGATTTCAACGCTTTGGTGTCACCTCTGTTTTGCAGCATAACAGAGCCTCTGCTCTCCTTTCACTATACACTATGTTGGTGGCAACAAACACTTTAACGTGTGGGTCTAAGCTGATGTGCAGAATTGCCTTATGCCTAAATTCTGTGAAAAGCTCTTTAAGTTATCTAAGCTGGATTGGGAAGTGAAGCCATGCAATCCCCTGCGTTTCAGGAGTTTCTCACCTGTAGGCCTCGATCAGCCGCTCAACCTTCTGTGCTTCTCCCTGAACCCGGATGTGGGCCTGAAACTTTCTGAGAGCTTCGTCCAGCTCCATAGCCGAGAAGTCCATTTCATCCACCACACAGCTGGAGAACACACACAGTGAAGGGCCAGTGACCACAACAGCAAGTTTCCACATGTGTTTAGAAAGGACTCTTCATAAAATGATTATTATCAATAAAAATGTTATCCTGGATTTCTGACATTTTTTAACACTTAATGTTAACGAAACAGTCATGCTTCAGGCCTTAAATCAAATGATGTCCTGAAAGATTCACCTTTCATCTCCAGAGTTAGATCAGTGAGGCAGGAGGTACGCTTATAAGTGTTTCTCTGGAAACTATTTAATTTCTTCTCCCATCTGAAATAACATCCCCAAAATAAATTAAAGGGACTATACCCGATTTCACGTCCGGCTAGTTTTGGTGTGACGCTCTTTCTCTGCCAGGTTAATTTTCGGAACGTCCAGACTCCGATCAGCCAGTAACTAGCCGCTATCGCTAACTAAGCTAGCCGGCCGTGAAATCGGGTATAGTCCCTTTAAGCATATCTTCATCACTTCAAGGACTGTATGTAGAATCTTGGTCTCTAAAGAAAGCTGAGAGATGTGAGGTTACTAATGAAGAGTCAGACTCAAGATACAGGCCACTATGTCAGAGTAAATTCACAACAACACTGTAGAAAAAAAGGCAAATGGTTTACACCTCCTAAAAGAAAACAACTTTACTTTTATTGAAAACCAAAGGATAGCAGCCTGATTCATCTAGGAATGTGTAATGTCTGATGATGAGGAACTGTGCAAAAGATAGTAAAACTGTCTTATTGTGGCTACTAGCTTCTAGAGTTTTTGTCCCCATGACACTGATGTCTTTGTAACCAGCAGAGTCTCTGCTTTCATATGCCAGCTTCCCATAGGAAAGCAACATTTCTCATCTGTTGTTCATTCTCGCCTCGTGAGATCAGTTTGAGCTTCTCATATTGTATCATTCTGTGATCATTTGTTGCTGAATTACTTCTCCTAAAGTTACCTTAGGGGCAAAAGGTAAGCAAAAAAAGAGAAAAGAAATCACTGAGACAAAGGATGTAGAGTTCAGATAACTACTTGAGCAATTCTTCAGAAGTGGGATAAACAAATGACATCTCATAATGTCTCACATTCATCTCACAAATGTCTCAGATTCAGACGAATGATAAAAGAATTTAGCACTCACTCGAGGACATCCCGGTTGAACTGCTTCTGCCTGTTACCCAGGAACTCGCCAATCATCTGCCTGCTCAAGCCTTTCCTCTGCAGCAGGAAGTGAGCCACACCCACCGGGGTGTCTGGAACGAAGCTTCGCTCTATCAGATACTGAATGCCTTTTTCTGGTTTCCTTGATGGAAAAGAGTGAAAAGAGTTAAAGCAACAGAGGGAAAAAGGAAGGAGTGAGGCCACAGTCCAAATGTGTGATTATTCTACTGCACTACTGGCCCTGGCCGAGTGTGTGTCAGCCGAGGGATGGGTTTAGGGAATAAGGAAGGGCGGGAGGTGAGTGATGGGATGAGGACTGAGGGGACTTCTCTCTTTGGTTTTCATCACATATGATTAAAAGGAAGTTAATGGTTGGCTTTGAAATCATCTTAGATTTAATGGAATCAGTGAGGCACAGAATGGACCTCAAGAAAACCAGACAGACTTTATCCAATCACCAAGAGCTTCATACAGAGATGTTCAACAACATAAAAAGACTGGAAAGAATGATCATGTCACTTTTGAGATTAAGGGTGCATGCACACCAGGATAGTCAGGGTGAACTCAGTTAGATTGAATTATCTCGATTTGGTCGATTGCTCAGTCCCATTTTTTCCGCAGTTGCATGATCCTTCCTATTTTATACTGACTCCACATGCCTATCAAACCCATCACCGTCTGATATTTCTAATTAAATGAATGCTGCTACAGTAATAGCACTCACATCAAATCAGGGATAGCACCAGCTGCAAAGTGTGCATTGATGCAGACTCGTGATCTGAGGGCTGAACAGTCCGCTCGCCCTCCACATAACATTAGGTTTGGGACGTCCCTTAATATGGCAGAGCCTCCGTGAGAACATGCAAACGGAGGATTAGTTTGTAAGGGGCAGTTCAGGATTGTGCCAATGAATGTTCACTCTACTTCAAATTAACGCATTACTCATGCGTCCTGAAAGATGTTTGGGATGTACTTACTTGTTGAAGAGGTTTAGGCCAATGCGGTAGTGTCTCTTGCGAATTATGTCATTGCTGAAAGCGGGTGAGTCCCAGCTGTTGCGAGTTTCTTTGTGGTAAGTCTGTTTGCTGAGGGTCTGCTCCCTCAGGCTGTCCCGGGACGAAGACTCAGAGCTGCAGTTGATGGTGTCGTTAGAGTTCGATGTGCTGTTGATGCTGTCGTTGTCGCCGTCTGAGAAGTCCGACTCGGATTTGCTCTGCCGGTTTGCTGTGCCGTTGATTGCCAGGTGGGCCTCCAGCTGCCGGGGGCGGTGACGGGAAGCGTCGTCTTCTCTAGAAGGCCCCCGAGGTGGCAGGCTGTGGCTGATGTGTTTGGGGGTGCTCTGCTGGTTGCTGAGGCTACGCTCATAGGCGTTCTGTCTTTTCAAAGAGCTGCGGTCTGAACGATCGCTCAACTCCACCGAGCTATCACTGGGAGGCTCTATGGTCAGCAGCGGTAGGTGGTCTACCCGCAGACGCTGCTCTTGGCATTCTAAGGACGGTGTACTGCGGCAGCTGGTATCGGTATCCCCCTTTTCATCTTTATGAACCAGGGACCAGTAGTCTTGGGAGGAGTTGAGGGAACGTTGTCGCAGGTCTGATTCTGTGCTAGAGGGGTGGTCTACAGACTGAGACAAACCCAAAGGGGGTGATAACTCTTCCTCATCAATGTAAAGGGTCACATCACTGTAAGATGCTGTCATCTCGTCCAGTTTGCGGTGTTCTGAGGAGCCTTGGGAAGGTTTCCCCTCCCTGTCTAAATCCTGGCGGACTCTCCCTGGTTCTGGCTGGCTGTCGTCACTGTGTAGGCTTCGGCAGTTTAATGCATCATCTATGGACTCGGCTAGAGATTTGACCTGCCTGGAAAAGGCATCTTCTAGTTCTGTGATGGCATCTGCAAAGTCGCTCTGTGTGGTAGGGGTCTTGGCCTGCATGCCTCGTTCCCCACCATGTTCAGACTGAACCAGTGCACTGATTTTGGTGCCATCGTCTGTTAGTGAGACCTGCTTTCCCTCAAAGTAGGAGCTGTTGACTTTTTCAGGTCCTTCAAAGGAAAACTGCATTCTCATATTGGATAAAACAATCCGTCTGGACATACGGTTCTCCGACATAGAACTTCTAAGACGCTCAAAGTTTTTGTTCATCTGGTACTGGCGGAAGGCTGTCTGGATGGTGCGAGCAGCATGACGGGTTATGAAACGCCCACCATATTTACGCTCTAGCATTTCAACCTGCAACATAAAGAGGAAGGTTGAAGTTGTAAGGGTCCGGAAGAAAAACATGGCACATGATGAATCTCTTTAATGCTCATTCCTGGGTGTTCCCTCAGATTTGTCAGCTGCCATGTCAACACATACTAAAATTAAACTGATGTAATGTCATGCACAGGAATGCAAAGGGTTTCCCCACTAAATAAGACGTTGTGAGATGTGACTGAAAGCTATGTAAAAACCAATTGATCAAGTGGAGACTGCAACTGCTGGACAAGAAAAGCATGGATTTATGTCAGTAACTAATCAATTTCTCTACTCATACTTTATTAATCCCTTAATAATTTGTCATTAAAACCTTCCTTGTGTGAGGAAATTTCAGTGGGAGGAATGACTTTCATCAATCTTTGTTGCAGAGCTGTTGAAGAAGATGCTGGTTTGCAACGTATGCATTTCTTCTCTGCACAATCAGCTCCAGCCTTGTCCTCAGCACAGAATCACAATTCTTGATGAATTGGTTCAGCTTCTTTAGGTCTCTGGCTCTGCTTCCCCACCACACGGCTTTAAATTTGATGCCCATCATCCTCCCATAGACCAAGATAAGTTATTTCTGTAATGGCCAAATACATACAGTCACTCTTTAAACAGAAAGCTATCCAGTGTAAACGGTATCCTGCATACTACTGTAAACAGTAATGACAGTCTTATTTTTAGGGTGGTGTACAGTTCTGACTGCCCCCCTCTTCACATTTCACACACTGACCTGCTTTTCTACCTGTGGACCCATGGTGTAAAATGACACTTTTCATGTGTAACTGCTTTAAGGGAGGACACAAGTGGACGTGAACTTGTCACGAAGAACATGTCAGGACCTTTCAAGACAACAATAACTGTCACTGCCTCCGAAGATTTCAGTGTCCAGAGATGCAGCTGTGTGGCCATGAATAGTTCAGCCTGACAGAACTTGGAGTGAAAGCTGATACAATTACCCTCAAATTATTAAGTTTGTGTACTGAAAATTGTTTCTACAATTGACAGTTAATTTATTTGAATTGTTAATTTGACCCTTAAACCTCCAAACCAGTTTTTGCTATTTTTTGGTCCAACAAGAAAACAGAATTTATAACTGAGAGTGCTTTGTAGAAATAACACCCAGATCAACAGTGACCAAGTCTTTTCTCATCTGCACATCATTCTCTCAAGTTTTAGCTATCAGGAGAAAAATAGTATTGAAATGAAAATGTGATCAATAATGGGTTATCATGGCTCACTCAATGTAGATTTACCATATTTTGTCTCTCAATAAATACTACATTTTGTGGCTGAACCTCCTGGATGGGATACAAATGTTTGGATAACCTCTGTAGATCACCTAAAGGTTAAGCTATCCATCACTATTCAGCCCAAAGTGAGAAACTAATCAGGTTAGAAGAGATACTACTTCTAGAAGTCTAGAGGATTTTTAAGGGTTAATGACAAATCAGATTTGATGACAACTTTGTTTTAGTTTTATCAGTTTGTATGTCTAATGTGGAACTGTTATCTTGTTATTTTGGTTTTATTTGTCCTTGCCATTGTTTATAATTGCAATAAAAAAGGAAAAGATAACAATTCATATTTTGGAGACATTGGGCCTCTTTGTGAGCATTTTCGCCCTGAAACATCTCCGTGCATCGGCTCTTTATTCAACGCAGCAGATTGATCTTTGCCAGCTATTTTGTTTGGACTAACAGATGTGACCTGGATTGTTCCCAGGGGCAGAAAACTACTGCTACCTTTGATATATTTCCTGTACAGCTTATGTACAAGTCCCTTTGGGTATATCCAATCTAATTAGATTTTGTTCAGCATTTGACTTACAAGTCACCAAACAACAAAAAATGGGTTTCACATCCACTTCATTAGTTGCCCTGGAACAATAAGTGGGAATGTAGCTCATTGTAGACCAGAGTATGTATTGATCTGTTCTTAATAGAAAAAAACTTCCATAAAATGAAAAGTGAGAGCGTTCCAAAAGATACAAAGAAAGGGTCTTGTGAGATTTAAGTTGGGATCAAAAAGAACGGAGTCAAATCATGTCAAAGTTTTTAGTGATCAACTGGTTAATGGTTTGAAAAATCTCCTTCTATCAGCTTGTTAGGGTCCTTTTGTTAGGTGACCAGATTTTGGAGATAAATGAAAGCCCATAAAAGCTATAGGTGCTTCTGGTTTTCCTCATTAACATAAGTTACATTAATTTTAACCTAATGTTTCGGCTTCATCCATGTGAATGAAGACGTCTGATGAAGACGACTAGGCTCCTACGAAGAATCTTGACCCTAATAGAGTGAACAGTGCCAAAAACACTGAGTAAATATCTACAGGAGTACAAACATCATAAAGGGTCTTAATCCCAACTTTGTCCATCCTAGATTTCTAAGATTCTCGATGTCTTCATCTACTGGTCTGAAGAAGTAGATAGTTCCAGATATCTGGAACTGAACTGGCGGGTAATTCTTTAAAGCTTGAATGTGTTCTGGATAATGTAAAAGGACCTATGACCTCTCAGAGATCAACTTCTTTAAGCTATCTATAGCTGAAACATGTAGATGATGTTTCAGCTCTACTTTGCACAAAATTTGCAATTCTGGTTTGTTTCATGTGATGGAGGTGCATGAGCCTGCAGAGGTCAAGCAAAAGTCATGTGATGTGATGTTTGATGCCTCTGTCTGTTTCAACATACTGCTGGCACCGTTTGAATGGCCACTTTGAATGTGAAGAATCAATTTCCTCAACACAAAAAACTGAAAATGCTGCTTCCTGCCATCTTGTGGGCCCAGGTAACTTTAGTTCAACAATCGGTTGCTCAAATCTTACTGTTCTTTGTAAAACAACTGAAAAAGCTGTAAATCATCTACACATTCTTGGCACTTAACAGCTTTTTTGGTGTTTTTTTGTCAAGATTTAGACCACTGCCCTCATCAAAGTCTTCAACTACATCCATCTGAACACAAACAGAGACAGAATGTCAGTTCTGGTTCTGTTGGATCTTAGCTGACCAGAACACTGAACATCAGACCCACTCTAAAACTGGATGGGAATCTCTGGTTTAATTCCTACTTAAAGATAGCGACTACTTGGAATCAGCTGGTAACTACAGAACTACATGTGGAGTTCCACAAGGCTCCATGTTAGACCCCTATTGTTCAGCAACTACACACTCCCACCAGCTCACATCATGGAAACAAAACAAATATTTGATAATCATTATGCTGACGACACTGAGCTTTCTACTCCTGTCTCAGGGACTCTGGTCTCAGACAAAGCCTTACTTTGTGTCTTGGTCAAATCCATATGTAAATGTTTAAGAGGTCATCTGAAATGAATGTGTTTGGAACCAAAGGTGAATATCCAGCTTCAGTCATCAGCAATGTAAAAAACAACAGATCAGTCCAGAAATATTGGTGTCATTATGGACTCTAAGACAAATATTAATATCCAAGAACCAAATCAGTCTTTAACCACATGAAAAATATGACTAGAATAAATTAACTGATGACTCAACATTGTTTAGAAAAACTTAGTTTTCTGTAGTCTTGACTGAAATGAAGTTTTTACACAATTCTTCAAAAAAATCACTAAAATACCTGCAGCTAATTCAAAATGTTGCTGCTTGTGTCCTCACCAAGACCAGAAAGTTACACTGGTTCTGGTTCAGAATATAGACCTGATCTTCTGACACAGTATGAGCCACAGAGACTTTTCAGATCATCTGGGTCCAGTCTGCTAAAGTCTGATCCAGATCTGGAGAGTCCTGGAAAACCCAAAGTCTGATCCAGATCTGGAGAGTCCTGGAAGCCCTGAAGTCTGATCCAGACCTGAGTTCTTATAAATCTAGTCAGAAAATTGATTATTTGCCACAGCTTTTAATTAGTAAGATTTTCTTTTTCTTTTTAGACGTTTTCTCTTGATTTCAGCTCGTTCTGTTTCTATTTAACTTCTTTTAAGATTTTTATTTTTTTTACTCCTGTTGTTAATGTTTCTTTTGCATCCTTTGTTGTGACTCTTAATGTTTCATGTAAAGGCTTTGAGTCCTTTAAATGCCACGTTTTAAACAAATAAACCTGTCTTGCCTTTGTGAGGAAGCTAAAAAACCTGCTGCAATTCACCTTAGAGTCCAAACCATGTTCATGATGTATTCACAGTAGTAAGTTAGTCTGAACCTTTCTGAAACACTTCCTGCATTAAGTAGTAACTTTGTATTTTGCTGTGCTTCCTGGGTTTAGGTGGGAGCAGATTCTCTGTGTGTGGTACATATGCAACACCAGGTTTATGCAGATCTAAAGCCTTCCTCAGGTCTCAAACACAGCACTCCCCCTTCTCTCACCTGCTTATCCTGGAGGTCAGATGAGAGTTCATAGCTCTCGGACAGCGAGCGCGAGCGCTTGATGGCCTCTTCCTCTGCCTGCTTGCGGAGGATGGACTGGGAGTGCTGGAGCTTGGGCCTGCGGGGGCGTGGGAGGCCCGGCAGCAGGATGCGTCCGTAGAACTGGCTGTCCAGGTGCTCGTGGCCGAGCCCGCCGCTGTGGGTCACTGGGATGCAACCGTAGCCACCGCTGTGGTCCACAGAGGTGCCCACCTCGCTGCCTGGGGCATCACCTTCCACACTGGATACACAAACACACAGAAAACACGGCAACTTAGCGGCTGCCTTGTGTGTTAGTGAGGAGCACGTGACAGATGGGAAATGTGAACTTTGATACTACTGCTGGGGTATAAATACGAGGAAGAGAATTTATAGCAGCAGTCTGGGTGCCGCCTGTCAGCAGAAAACACCTCCGGCGGAACGAAACCGTCTTCATGAGAGGAGATGAAGTCTTTATGTATAAAGGCACAGAAAAGCTTAACCATCATAGAATCAGCACAAAATCATGAGGAGCACTGTCACTGTCATGAGGTCATTAGCTGACCTAAACGGCTCATTACATAACCAGCTCACTTTCTCCACACCTGACACACTGTTGAGGTTTGCTGGTTCATGCTCTGCTCTTGTAAATCACTGTTTTACTGGTAAACTCACACTGAGAACATGCGGCTGCTCTCCCGGAGCAGATAGTTTGCTTGTTTTACACAGAAACAGAGCAGGAGGCAGTATAAGCACCCAGGAAACAGAAATTCAGTTTCATATAATCACTTCTGCAGACTGAAAGCAGCTAAAGGCAAACATGAAAGTAAAACATTTTTCAGAATGTTAAACAAGCACAGGCAGAATCACTGCATTTGTTCCCTGACACACCCCATAATGTTATCAGGACTGTTTGCTCACATGCTCCTGTGCTAACGTGGACCTGGACAAGCCGACACTAACAACAACACTAACAACAACTCCGCAACCTTGGACTGCCCCCCCCCACCGTGCTTCTGGATCAGAGACTTTCTCAGCAACAGGCCACAGAGGCTTGGGGACGTCACGTCATCCACGCTGATCCTGAGCACAGGCACACCACAGGGATGTGTGCTCAGCCCGGCAGTTTTCCCCCTGTTCACCCATGGCTGCTCTGCTCTTCATTCCACAAACATGCTGGTGAAGTCTGCAGATGATCCAGCACCTGACAGGATGCTGTTCAGATAACAACCCGCTCATGAACCCACAACAGACTAAAACCCGGCTTCTTTCCCAGGGTAAAAAGGGTAAAGCAAAGGGTTAAAGGCTGTGCAATCTGCCCAAACTTAAAAAAAAAATCTCTGTTGTAAACCATTAAATGCTGTAAGTAAGGGGAAAAAGCATTGTCTTCTGTTATCTGATAGTAAATTTGTCCTTGTAAAACAGAAATATCAACGAGTGAAATCATGAAAAGGCCCGCTGGATCTGAACCCTTCAACAAGGATGAATCCATGTAGCAGGACGTGGCATGTTGATCTCTATCTGCCATCTGACCTCGGATCAACTACCCGAGCCATCACTCAGAGAGGAACGTCTCCAATACACCAGAACTGGAGCCAACGGGAACAGCATCAGCTTTTCCTCATCTTCACCCTGACACTAACACTAATAATAAATCAGAGCTTTTTTACCTTAAAGCAACTTCACTCCCAAACAAAACAAGATCAATATCATTTCATTTAGTTTATCATTACTATGATGGATGAAGTGGCGAGGCTCAGGAAGGACACCCGCCTGGAGATCATTTATCACTGCATAACCTTGTCAAACATGCAGACCTCTGCAGGAGGATGTGTCAAGGTTGGACAATAAAGCTTAAACAAAAAGCTTCAAACGTGAGACTTGAAGCTCAGAAGAAGTTTGTAGCCAGAAACCTGTGAAGATGAAGGATTTATTCATTCTGCACACAGTAGAGGAGTTTAACATGCAATTTACTTTGTTGCTCCATTTTTTTGTTATACGATATTTTATAATCGTACCCAATCGCAGAATACCCAGAAAATACACATCAGGATATCTTGTGTCTGAGTTGCACATACAAAACTCTAAAGCACAAAAAACTCTAAAAAAAAGGGAAGTGGACACTGTCTAATGTGTTTCAATGGCTAATCGCGCTCTGATTGGCCAGTCGGGTGTGACGGCAGGACTTTGCCAATGCTTATTTCAACCTTTTTCTGTGAATGGAACAGCTCGGGGCGAGTCAGGAAGGAAACTTTGGATGAACATGGTGGCCACGGTTACATGATTTTTAATTCGAATGAATCATTCAGAGTGAAATAATTCACAAAGTATGTTTTTTGTGTTTACATAGAAATAATTTTGGATTTTTGTGTACATGGAAAACATGTTTGTTTGCCTTTATCCAGTTCCACTTCAGATCTGGGGTTTGGGAAGGTTTCTGAAGGGATGTGATTAAAACTCTTGTGTAAACATGAGCAACATAGCAGTTCTCTCCAGTGGCTGCGTGTGCATGTGTGTGTGTATCTCATAGCGTGCTTGTGTGTAGGGTTAGTGTGCCCTGCAGGTCATATCACCATGTTACACTACTGTTGGCAACAACATGAGACTGATTTGATCCCGCACCCAGAGATCAATATGAGACGATATCGCAGCTGATTCAACACAACCACCTCCACTCACATCAAATCCCAGATAGAAACTAATGATTATTTATTGACATCCTCATTTGGACGGACGGTCAGCACGCTGATGGATTGTTAAAAATCTGGTTAAATTTCGAATCAGCTGAAACTGAAAAGTCAGATTTATATATTTTCCGATAAGCTTATTAAACCTTTTTGGGTCGTGTGGGCACCAGAGCAGAGCCGGGATAAATCATCTTTGTTCCAGTCATTTTTATAGATCTCTGGATTATTTTGCAGTTTTGTGTGTTTGGGGGATTTTCTGCCTTTCAGAGTCGAGTCACAGTGAAATAAGCGGAAGGCTGTCATGGGATAAGATCTGTCATCAGAGAAAATGCTCTCTCTTACCAAGCTGGACACTCAAAGCTCAATATAAAGCCTCTTCCTGCGTCTTCATCCTCATTCCTGTGCATCCTCATCACAGTTTGAACTACAAAAAGAAGAAATCTCATCAGAGAGACAGAGTCCATTCATCATAGACTGAAGGTTGGGCTGGAACGAGTCTGCCCTAACAGGGGAGGTTTAATTGGAAATGCTTATTTGTTTAGATGGAGGAGAGATTTAGCGTGCTACGTGGCTTTCTGCTTTCAGCAGTCAGGCTGAAGCGTGAAACGCGTCCAACATGTTTTTTGTTAGCAGTCAGGTTCTCCTTTACTACAAAGAATCGGCTCTTGTAGACAAATCTTTTGCACGTGAGACATCTGTCTCTCCTGTCCTGTTCTATGCACATATCTCTGGTACAACTGTTACTGACCTGATGTAGAGGTGACGCCTGTCTGAATATGTAGAAAAAGAAACGTATATGGCACTCGGGTAAAGATGAAATGTGTTGCATCATTCAGCTGTAATATTATAATGACAATAAATATCATAAAGTTTTTTATATTTTGTGGCTGCATTGCTCTACACGATATCAGGTAGTGTCTACCTGCTGCAGATTGAATATTAGTTTGCATACTGACCATTTCTATGATGAAGACGCTGTTGTTTGGAGACAGTCAGCTTAATGCAACTTAACCGATTCCTGTCTAAGAGAGTTCAATCTTTAGAAGTGGCATGGATTTATTTTGATGGACACACCATGTGGTCAGTATATGAGGACAGACTGGGATCATAGACCTACGTGAAGATGGAAGTGCCACTTAGAGGACAGAGAATGAACTGGTACAGGCCTGAGAGAACTGGCAGCCAGACTTATATTAAAACTGTCAGGTAGAAAATGTTGGGTTTTATTTACTTGATCTGATTGGTGCGGTTCTGCAAATTCTCTGCAAATTCAACAAGTCAAAGTGGTTTTTTTCTAAGTGATCCCAGCTGTCAGGATGATGATGATGTAACAATAGTTTATCTCTGGGTTTATAAATCTATCTGGTAATGCTCACAGTTTACTTCAAGCTTTCATCAAGTTGATGAATTTAAGTGGATTTCTGTGATGCTCATGCTAACCTGTTTTGTTCTGGTCTGGACGATACTGATGAGAAACAAGTCTGCCAACAGGTGATTTCAGTTCATAAAATTACAGAAAATTGTTTAGTAAAATAATCCTGGACCCAGCATAGATTAAAAAAAAGAAAATAATTTTATTATCGATCCCTGAATATTTATCGTTATAAACTTCTACTTGTTCTGATCCACTAAATCACATGATGCTACAAATAAGCATCCGTCTCGTCTTTTCCAGGCACTTGAATCAAACCTATACATACCTGATCAAGGAGATGCACTTTTTGAATGCTTCTCTGTCAGCATTTCACAACATTAATGCATCTATGCAAGTGTTTACTTACAATTATCTCAACTGGAAACTATCTGCAGCATGTGAGGAAATAAACTGCTCACAAGGTAGCATAGGGCATGCGGGGGAATTCAGTTCTTCCTGCAACCTGCATACTACTAGCGTAGTATGTGTTTTTGAAAATAGGTGATATTTATTCATTTTCTTGCGAAACACAAGTCGAAGCATTCTCTGAGAGTGCAGAAGAAAATGAAAGAGGAGAGTTTGGTCCAGAGCTGGAGACTAACAGACTTCTACAAGCATTCATCCAGCCTCATTAAAATTAATGCCCAACGCCTCACCAGGAAATCCCATTGAAGTCCAGGCGATGCATAAAAACAGTTAAACAGGAGGAATGAAAGTCCAAAGTTCTTAAAATATGTCAACACAGGGGAGCTCTGAAGCAACTGTGAGTCATCCCTTAATAAATAGAGAATGGTGTGAGGACCACTGCAGGAAGGAAGGCTGATGACAGAAGATCAGAGGGAAAGTTTAACAGCAACATTTGGTCGAACTTTTTAAATTTACACTGTAAAAACATTCAGAATAAATGAAAACCTTTAAATGCAGGTGTGTAAAGATGAAGTAATAAAACCATTGATCTGTTCACAGACCAACAGATCTAATGAAGGATTCATCAACCGGCTGATGGACCAGTTCTACTCTTTAAAGGTGGTTGGTGGAGGTTTGGCTGCAACACCAGTGCTGAATGAAGCACTTCCGTACATTAGGGGTCCCACACCACGTGCATGCACTCATACTTAAGCTGTCAAAATGACAAAAAGGCTGTTAAATTTAATCGTTTTTTACGACACAGACCGATGCAGCATCAAAACATAACTGATTATTAGTAGTACAATTCTGAGTAATATGGTTTCTTGCTTTTCCGGCAGTGGAACAATAAAGATCATAAACACAAGCAGCTGAAATGGGTTTCCTATTGTCTGGACTCTCCCTTAGAGAAAGGATGAGAAGCTTGGTGATCCAGGAGGAGCCAGGTGAGGTGGATCTGCCGTCTGGTTAGGATACTAGTGATGCGCCGGCCAACCCGTGATCACTGGTCGGGTCATTAAATTTGCTGATTCAGTGCGCAGAATCTACAATCTTCTGTCAGAAAAGCAAGCAACGTTGGCCACATACGTTTTACCTACCGAATAAAATCAGCCCCTAGTTGCCTGTTTAGTGTGTATTTAAGAGCAGCAGGCTGGTTGTGAAAGTTGGTTCGGTTATTTTACATGTTTTTGGATAAAACCCGGCCTGTGCATCACTACTGGACGCCTCCCTGCAGAGGTGTCTAAGCCACGTCCCACCCGGGGTCAATTCCCACCACTGACTTGACCCCGGGAAGACCCCGAACATCCTGCAGGAACTATATTTCTCGCTGGCCTGGGACCTCCTCTGTGGGGGGGGGGGGGGGGGGGGGGGGGGGGGGGGCGGGGGG